>CAWTZC010000820.1:0-25309 GCA_963919715.1 Microtus obscurus | reverse complement strand
TTTTGCCGAAGGAAATCAACATTTCTCTAACCATTTCAGTATTAATTTTTCCACATGGGCATTTAGAAAAATAATTTTCTTATCCTTCTTACCATATAAGCATTCTAAAGTGGTTTAAAAACCAAAACTTTCCATATCTTGTCACCAAGGAAGTGGCTCTGGTTCCATACATAAAAAGTTATTGACAAAAGGGTTCCATGGCCAATCCCCCCAACAATTCAAGCTATTGCCAAGACAATAGTTTCTTCTCCACAAACTGGTCCTAAACCCCATTGCTGAAGAACCATCAATCTCCCAACCTCATTCAAACGTCCATAACACCTACATATCCTAATTCACCTGTTCTAGTATTCTGAAGGTTACCTAATGAAACATCAACACCCCACGCCACAAAACCTATATGTTTTACAATCTGGCTTGCTACCAAAATATACTTGGATGATTGTAGCTTAGAAACTTTGATATCCAACCAATGTCTGATTTGATTTCCGACCAACTCCTTGAGATAAATCTATACCTGACATAGTTTGGATGACTAAAAACGAAAAATATCTATAGACCTGGGGTAAAATCAAATACTAATGTCAAAAAAATGTAACAATAAGTTGTCTCCTAATTATGTATTCTTCAAGTATAGATTGGTGCTTTATTCAACATCATTGTTTTTCCTCAGACAGGAACAGATGCAAAAACCCACTACTCTGCAGAGAGACCTAAAATACATAGCTAAATACAATGTCTCCATCAACCCCCCCCCCCCCCCAGAGATCGGGGAATCCCATTGAAGAGGTGGCAGAAAAAGTAGAGAGACCCAAAACAGAGGACTCAAGGAAACAAACCCCTCCAGAGCCAAAGTTCATATAGACTGACAGAGATAGAATCAGCAATCACAGGGCCGGCGGAGTCTCCTCAATGGTTTGCTCTATATAAATACTACAGTTTTCAGTTCAGTACTTGCACTAGGAACTAGAATGTGTAAATGAGTTATTCTTGGATTCCTGTAAATTCTCTTGACCTCTTTTATTTTTTCAGTAAGCTTGCCTGGTCAAATGTTGATGAGATAATTTATTTTCTTATTAAATTTCATATTTAGTTATGTTTGATTTTTATGTCATAGAAGACTTTTTTGTTTAAATAAACCAAATCAAAGGAACCAGCCAAATGGTAGGGGGTGAAGAGGAAATGGGAGGAAGGACTAGTTCAAATTATAATGCATGAGAAAAGAATCTATGTTTCCAATAAAAAGGATATCTTTTAATGCCCACAAATTAACAAGAAAACAAACTTACAATGCATTGGATTTGTTTCACAAAAATAAACAAGTCAGGATTAAAGTGGTTTGGAATTTTACTATTTTCCCAAACGACAAACATAAACAGTATTAAAAAAGAATGTATTTTTTTTAAAAAATACTCTTCATAAAAAAAATCAACAAAATTGTGAAAAAAAGTAAAACATGATGGTAGAAATATTTCAAAACTAGCTGTGAATCCATAGACACAATTGAGTGTAATAAAACACTAAGTAGAACAGCCGGAACTAGAAGGTCCAATGACAACCAGTATATATAATCACTCATATTTTATAAGATAAATAAAATATACAAATTTTATAACTTCTGCTATTTGAAAATATTTGACATCTTGATGATAATATTTTCCCATCAGATCTAGCAAACAAAAATATATTGTGTCCAAATCTACCAAATCTTTGAGTTCCTATGAAGCAATAGTAAAGAAAAAAACAACCTTAACAATTTTGTATAATAGCTAGCATACATTGAAAGCAATCATGATTCCCTTCAGTAGGTAATCATGCCTTATTACTCCTGATAATTAGCATTTCTACTCAGTCTCTACTTTTCTATAACTTCAAATTGAATATTCACTACCCAATATCCCATTAAAATTTTAATAAAATACCTTAATTTCTTCTTATTTCTACTCTGCATCATGGTGAAATGTTTCACAGTTGAAGGATTTTTAAAAGCATTACACCAACATCGTTTTTAGATATTCTACATGCTTCTAAAATATTTGATGAGTCAATTTTAAACTATATTGATAACATTTTCTATTTTTATTGGGCATTTACTGTATAATAAGAAGTAAACATTTAATAAATATTATTTTTAATGTGTTGTGGTCACATTCTGTGAAATATTTGTTATTGTTGGTTAGCAAATTGTAAAAGTTAGGTACAAATTAAGTATAAAGATACAGTCCTTAATTAACATGTATTTAAATCAAAATACTAATTTAAAAAAATACCATTTTTCATTTTGCTTACATAATAAATAAAGTTCATATGATATTTCTTACTCAAGGAAAGAATTCATGCACAGCTGAATTATGGAAAATGGACATTTAATATAAATATAACTCAAAAAATACACTGTTGCATTGTATTCCTTTTATATTTATTTTAAATTAACATATCATAATTGTTTATATACCACACAAATAACTGTTTAACAAAATATGGAGTATAATTATACCAGTATTGAAAACAAGAAGGAATTAATACACCACTTATTAAAAATCTAGATTTTAGTACTCACACTAGTGACATCAACCACTGATTCCATTATTACTATCATTAACTAGATTTCATAAAAGGCAACAAAATTCACAGCAACATCATTAGTATCTATTTGTATAATCTAAGTTGTAATTCAATATTTTGTTTTTGTCAATATTTTGTGATGTATCTTCAACCTGAATAATATATGTTTATTTGTATTTCAAATTAACGCATATATACTATATTCAACACATGAAAAGCTTATCAAGTTTTTCTCCTTTAATTTTAAAGGACATATAAAATGTTCTCGAGAGTATTTTAGAGTCTTTCAGTATCCTTATAGTCAGCTATTACTTATTGGAAAGAGATTTTCAATGTATTCTAGTCATACTTATTTTTATTTTACTAATATTTCTAGTTATTTTTACATATTTCTTTCTTCTTTATACTTTCATACATATATACAATGAAATATTACCACACAAATCCTCCCAGTCCTTCTCTGAAATACTTCACATTCTAATTTTCAATTCTATATTTCTTCTTTAATTTACCTTTTGTGCTTTTATAATTGTCTACCTTATTTACTCTTGGTCATTATCAAAAATAAATAAGCAAAAAAAAATAAAAAGTAGAAGAATAGTTTCCTCTCTTCCTTGAAACTATCAGCTTCCTTATGGTCCTGCATATTGCATGGGTCTGGAGATCAACAACTTCATCAGTCTTGGCAGGCTTGAAAAAGACACATTACACATCCCTCTGTCTCCCTCCTCTCATTTTGACTTTCTTTCCCTCCTCTTCCATAATGTTCCCTGAACTTGATATGTTTAAATAATATTCATGCTCAATAAAAATAACCAACTTTTATTTTTTTATCATCATCATCATTATTATTTTTCTATCCACATACATCCCGATCCCAGTTTACACCTCCCCTTCTCCTTCTAGCACCTTCCCCACTCCCCAGATCTTTTTCTCTTAAAAAAAACAAGGCAAACTCCCAGGAATAGCAACTAACACATGTGGTGCAAAAATGTTACAATAATACTAAGGCATAAATTCTCATATCCAAGCAGAATGAAGCACCCATAGGACGAAAGAACACCAAGTGTAGGCAAATTCAAACACCATTACTAACTACAGAGTTTACAAACAGCACTATGCTCAAAAACAAACAACACACACAAACCCATAAAGTATATGCAAGAACTTAATTAACCCATACCAGGGCTCCTGTTTATCCTTTCAGTCACTGTGAGACCCTATGAGCCCTACTTAGCTGATTGGATCTCGTGTTCCTCTTGCTGTCCTGACATTTCTGGCTTCTATAATCTTTCCTGCCCTCTTCTATATGTTACCCTAACTCTGCATTTGTTTTTTGGCCCCTGAATCTGCTCCCACCAGTTGCTGGATGACTTCTCTGATAACCATTGGGTTAGGACAGGAATCTAAGAGTTTAGGAGAATAACATTAAAATCATTTCAGTGATGTTTGCTTTTGTTTTGCTTTTGCCAGTAGGTTTAAGTTCTATCCTGGTTCTCTGGGCTATCCTGCATTTGGTTCCTGGCACATCCGGCAGTGTCAGGCATGGAGTCTCTCATGTAGAGTGTTCCCTCAAGTTATACTTGTCACTGGTTGTGCCACTGTTACAAATTCTGTGCCTCCTTTAGATCCTGAATATCTCGCAGGCAGGACAAATTTTAGATCAAAGGTTTTATGAGTGGTTGATGTTCTGGTCCTATTGCTGAGGCAGAGATGGCCACTTCTTTGTCTGTTACCCCATAACTTAGGAGAATTCACTAACGTCACTCTGGTTGATATTAAGGAGTTTCAACTACACAAATTTTCTACATTGTCTTCTGCTTAATTCTTACCACTTTAGTCAATTATGCAACTCTGATTTGTGCCTACTGCATAAATGAAGGTTATCTGACCAAGAATAAACTGAATTTCTAATTGTAAACATTGTCAAAAACTACATTGTAGGAAATATTTTAAAGCTATAGGTTGCTAAGTCCTCTGAATTCTTTTATTAGGTCACAGTTTTGAAATTTTCTTCCCACCTACACTATCTTTTCTATCACATTTACAAGATTATATATTCAACAAATACCTAAAGTTTTACTTATCTTTTTAGAAATTAAACTCTTAAATTTAAATGGTAGATCAATGTTCCTCCAAGGACAACATTGTTATATGCAAAATGATGACCTTATGGGGAATAGTGACAGAAATAAGATCACTTTGCTTAAAATTTGTCGATTACGAAACCTGTGGTTGAATTCTTGCACTTCCCCTTGCATGTCGCAAGGTTTATAGGAACCATTACATTATGAAAGATCCTTTTTGGGATATAAGTAAAATCCTCTAGCTCAGCACAAGCAGAGTGAAAATTTGGGACTGTTAGAAAGTATGTCTGATACTTTTTGTTCTTCTCAGCAGTTAGCCCTTCTGATAAGTCAGTGTTTCATCTCAAGCATGAAATATCATCAGATAACACTGCACTCTGGAACGTGATACAATGAGGACTCTCAAATGAGAATGAATTGGAAATTTTCCCCACAGTAGCTACCAGGAGTTAAAAACACGAAGCTGACAAATGTACTATGGAGTTTGTAAGGGAGCATTCCCCTCCAACTTATTCTTTGCAGACTATTAGTCGAGGGAAAGTGTCAGACAGCAAACGATAGGGCTGGCAGTGACAGATTTATGATTTGAAGCAAAACCAACTGTCTAGTCAATAGCCATCTGATGACAGCTTTTCAAGTATAAAAACAAATACACAAGCGATTTCTGAAACAGTGAAAAGTTCCTGTCTTACTGGGAAGGTCGATGGTCAAAGGATTCTTATCTTCTTTTGCATTCTGTGACAGTGATCGAATTTGCAAAGGCATGTTACTCATGGATATACCATGAGTATATTCCAGGATATACCAAGCCTTTAATATTTATTTACATGGCATACTATTTTCCTAGCAAATATAAAATTTATTTAGATCTTATTCCAAGAAAAGTGAAAAGTATTTTCTTTTGAACTGTGGTTTAATTATTTTAACTCTTTAGACCTAAGGAAGAAAATAACTGAAAACAAAGATGTATTTGTATGAATATATATTTTATGGTTGATTAATTTCTTCTTGAAAGCACCACTATTATTCATTTTGACTCTTTTGACATTTTGAGAGGATACAAACATTTATCTTTTCCTGAGTTCCATGCTTAATATAAAGTATTTTTATACACAAAATACCATTTTCAAGGATCTCATTCACTTCATTTCTTGAGAGTTAAGATTTTTTATTTCATTCATTCAAGTCGAGTTTAATGTTTTTACATCAGTTTACACAAGGCTGTCCTCTTCCCATCTCTGAGGCTAAAACCAAAGTTTCCTGCAAAAAAAGAAAGTGCTCTAGCACTGAGCTGCACCCCAGTTCACAAATGGCACTGTTTTATCAGCTCCTATTGTACATTGGATATGGCTCTAAACATGTGTGCACTCAGTCACATGTACAGAGTTTTGTCTTTTGTCCTACTTTCTTTTTGCCCTCTACCATGACCCCTATGCTCCCAATTTACTAAGGAGAGCATGTCTTTTTCTACTTCCTATGTAGAATCATGTATGTCTCTCTTACTTTAGGGTCCTCTTTATTGATATCCAGTTACCCAAACACCATTTTCTGAGTTGCTTTCTTTTTTTCATTTTATATTTTTAGCTTAATTGTAAAAAATTAAGTGTTTGTAATTGTGTGGACCAATATTCAGGTCTTCGATTTGATTCCCTTGGTCCTCCTCTCTGTTTTCATGCCAATACGAGGCTGTTTTTATTATTGTAGCTCTAGTTAATACAAAAGTAGTGTTGTACTAGTGTAGTAGTACTAAAGTAGTAGAGTTAATACACTTTGTTAGACCATTGTTTTCTGAAGCTTGACCCACTTACTTTGCCACCATGATATTTTTTCCAGATTGTTTAATCGTTGTTAATTAGAAAACTATTCTCTCTGCTACATGTATGTGTGCTTTTCTAATAGTTTTTATTATTTTTTATTTGTATATTATCTTTCCAAATGACAAGTTTTCATATGTGATTTTTTTTTAATAATGATTTTGTGGGTTCCTCTCCCTCTGCTGTCTCTTCACATTTCCGTTGCCTTTGTCCACAACATGCTTTCTCTAGCAGTATTTATGCTTACATTGTTTTCTTTATTCCTGCCAATCTCTCACTTGAAGTCTCTTTTCTTTCAAGCTGAAGGCCGTTTTCTCATTTCTTTGCCTTTGTTAATGTTTACTCCCACTTGGACACACTAACAGAGACCTACATGTGAAGAGAATGCACAGTATGGAGTTTTCATACCTGACTCACTTTTCTTATATGTAGTATTTTTAGATCATCCATTTTACTTTAAATTTCAAAATTGCATTTTTATTTTTGGCTGAATAAAATCTCATTGAATAGATAAGTCCAATTTTCATTATTAAGGCATCCGTTAAGCTAAACGTCTAGGCTAATTTTATTTCCTTACTATTATGAACAGAACAGTAGTAATAGTAATGCAAAATTGTCTTTTTGAAATAAATTATTAACAAGTTGGGAGAAAATATTTATCAGCATTCTTCAGCCAAGGGTTAATATCTAAAATAAATAAATGTATAAACTCAACACCAAATATCCAAATTATTCATTAATAAATGGACTAAACATAGTTACTGAAAGAAGAAATACAAACCATCAATCCCAATTCTTTGAAACACTTCACTGCCTATAGTCATCAGATAAATACTAATAAAGGCTGCTTGAGATTCAACTGATTTCTTAGTCACCAATATCAAAAAAACTAGAATGAGAAAAAATGCTGGCAAGAATGTGGATAAAAATATATTAAACAATGACTGTGGTGATGTAAACTAGTTCAACTACTGAGGAAATTAATGCAGAAATTTTCCTAAAAACTAAAAACAGCTATATCATTAAACTCATCTCTGACTCTTCTTTGTATAAAATCTGCAAAGGAATCTGTATCCTTCCACAGAGTGAACAACACATAGTAATTTATTTTTAATGAATTTATATATATATATATATGTAATGAATATATATAGAATGAATATCAATATATTGCATCTTTTTACTAGTATATAAAATTATTTAAATTTTATACTCAAGTAAAGCATTTTACATACAACCTAGGGAATGGTAATTAAGAGCAGGATTTAGTGAGAATATGGCCCTGCTATGTGATGTGTAACCATATAAATGCACTGTTTTATGTAATGGCTTCACAGCATGCACCTTTGTAATGAATGGTTTTAATGTCAAAAGGAGAGTTCTAAAAGAATAAAATTTTTGTTGAAGTTATATGTATTATGGCAAGCTATAAGAATGTGATTCCTGTGTTCTTGTCAAATCAGAGAATTATGAACAGATTTCCAACGACTTTAAAGTACCTCTCTCTTAAATTTAACTGAATGAGCGAGCAAGATAAATAAATAATAAGTAATGTATGTATTGGCTAACTATCATTTGTAAGTCTTTATTAATGTTTGCATTTTTAAATTAATTAAATAAAGCTCTTCTACGAGAGCATGAAGGAACTAGAGATTAGAAAAGGTGTATTGTTAGAGGTTTTAACCAGGAACCTGTTAGTATCTTCTGGAAAATATGGTATGATTTTAATTGATAAAAATAAATCTATAATAAAAGAAAATAGGCATCACCTTGGGGAATTCGTACTAAATTTCTTTTTATGGGGAAAGACTTGTCAAAATTCAGAAATATTTGGTGATGGATAATTCCTCTTTTGGAGGGAGGTTAGAAGCAAAGCTGAACCACCTCCTACAAAGTCTCCCGCGAGAATCTACAAGCTTGTCATGATTTTACTGTTTTCAATAATTCTACCTCATCATCCAAATGCAGTATTTCTGAAGCTTGAAGACAGTCACATAAAAATGAACAAAAAAGAGGATTATTATTTTATAGCAGTTTTAAATAGAGTTTTGGTCATGAGTGAATACTTGTATCCAGAAATCTTATACATTTTTGCCTATTAACAATGTTCTATGCCACTCTTGGGAATATACCCACGAGATGCCCGATCATATGACAAGGATATTTGTTCAACTATGTTCATCGCAGCATTATTTGTAATAGCCGGAACCTGGAAACAACCTAGATGCCCTTCAATGGAAGAATGGATGAAGAAAGTATGGAATATATATACATTAGAATACTACTCAGCGGTAAAAAACAATGACTTGGCGAATTTTGCATGCAAATGGATGGAAATAGAAAACACTATCCTGAGTGAGGTAACCCCCAGACCCAAAAGGATGAACATGGATGTACTCACTCACAATTGGTTTCTAGAGATAAATAAAGGTCAGTGAGTCTATAATTTGATATCCTAAAGAAACTAAATAGAAGGTGAACCGAAAGAAAAACATATAGCTATCCCTCCTGGTTATGGGAAGTAGACCAGATTGCGGGGCAAAAAATTTGGGATATTGGGGTGTGTGGTGGGAGGGGGGTGAGGGGGAGAAGGGGAGAGAAATGTGAGAAGGGGAGGATGGGGGGAACCTGGGGGGAAAACGGGATGTTTGGGATAAAGGAAGGTTGGTTAGGGGGAGCAGAGAAGCACACATCTTAATTAAGGGAGCCATCTTAGAATAGAAAAAATAAAATAAAAAAAAAAACAGTTTCCAATAGAGAGAGCTCAAAGCTGCCTAACAGGTACTCAAACAGGTAAAATATAAATCAACAGGTAAAGTATACAATAATCAACAAATACAGTATATTAATTATAATGCAGCTATGGCAAGTGTGCATATTAAATGATAAAACTTATTCTACAACATTTTTATGAAAAAATGCTGTTTATGGCAAAATCTTCTCAAGTTTTGCCAATTAAGATATTAAACTCTTAATTTAAACCAGTAGCCTGTCTGGTACAAAAGGGCAGGATAAAAGCTAAAAAATGGCTTGATCCCCAGATGATTATTGCTACAATTCACACAACTGTATTTTGCTAATGTTATAGCAAAAAAAAATCCCTTAAAGGATTTTATGCTAAATTTTACAAATGGCTCTTCCAATGGAGGAACTGCATATATGGCTAATAATAATAAAAAAATATTATGGAGCATAATGGCTCCTTGTAAAGCAGCTTATGAAACTTGCAAGTAGATCCAGATGCAAACGGATCTGACATGATAAAGCTGACCTTTGCTAGGGCAAGGTGGAAAAGCCCTTGCAATGCATTATGAAAAAACCCGACCTATATATATTTGGGGTCGAGGATATGTTTATGCTTTTTTCACAGAAAGAAAATAAAAAGCTGGGCCTGATGTCGAGGCTGCCGCTGCGGACACAGAGGAGTTCCTGAGGCGATTGCAGAGAGGTCCTTAGTCTGGCTTTTTCCTGCCCCCAAGGAGAGGAGTCCCTGATAACAGAACCTGCTACCACTCACAGGGTGTCAATCCTGCCTCCTGAGTCCAGGGAGTCCCGGCTGAGATAATGCCAGGATGTGCTTCAGATAGCTGAATCCAGCTCACCTCACCCAGGATTCCCAACGCCCCTGAAGCACAAGTGCTAAACTGCTTCTGCTTGAACTCTGGTCTGCTTTGGAGCTGAGATGCAGACTGGACATCAGACTGTTTTAATCTTTGGGACACAGAACTCATTTTAATTAAAATACTAACCTCTTCACTTAAGAAGGGGAAAGATTGGGGTTCCTGTGACTGTTGCTCAGAGTCTGGAAATGGTGGTTTTGACAACAATGTATGTCATTGTACTCTTACTGAAATTGATCTAATGATATTTGTAACGCTTATAGATGTTGGGAAAGGTTTGACACATGCTGTAAAGTGTTTGGGTTTAATGCATATGTTAAGAATTTTAGATTTTGATCCCTTTTTCACCTCCCTAATTGATGACAGGCAAGCACACGTAACTTTTTGAGTAGGCATTTAGGAAGGAGGACATACCATGGGCCAGACTAAAAGGTGAATACTGAGTTTGGAAGGTGCCCCTTTCTTCTTGTCTGGAGATGGAGTTATTGGTGCCAAAATTATATCATATCTTTTGTTTAAGGAAGCACCTCACAGATTTTTCATTAATGATAGATACGCAATGACGGAGTTAGTGTGGATCCTCACCTAAATTTCAAAACCTTACAGAGGCCCGTACAGGCCGGCTCAACATGGCATGGTTTTTAGGTACGAGGGCGCTCTCCACATAGCCTAAGACAGGGTGCCTTGTGATCTGCTTACTTTAATCCTACTAGATACCTTTTATTTGAGGAAGCTCCAAGAAACTAATGCTACTCATAAGGCACCCCTCTGTTCCCAGGAGGTTAATCATACTTACACCAAGTCGAGAGGGGTCTCTCCTTGTCCCAGTCCCTCTCCTTTAGATCTGACACCATGGTTGACTCTGTCTTGGTGCCCTCCACCTATAACTACTTACCTTTATATAAGAAAGGAGGAATATGTTGGGAGCCGTTTCCCCCCTAAAGATTGTTACAGAAACCATCACCTTGGGGAGCCTGCGGGGAACCCCAAACCCATCAATTATGTTAAGAATAGTCCTATTGGCAAAACCCTGCACACCCAATTAGCTATTCACTAATTGCTAATGAACCCTAATCTGATAGCGGAACTGCCTTAAATTCCAGCTATCCAGGAACCAGGTGTGGCAACTCCTGACTTCTTGGCCTACCTGACCGATGTAGGATTACGTGACTGGGACCACGCGGGCCAGATTCCATGCCCTCATTCAGGGGGTATATAAGTCGTTACCCTGTCCCTAATAAACGGAAGCTTTGACAAAAAAAAAAAGAAAAAAAAAAGGTTAACAACTGAACTATCACTTATACCAGTTAGGGAGAGACAATCAGTTTTCTACGATGAGTGACACTGAGCATGTCAACTAATTTTGGGCAAGCCTCATGTTCAGGGAGTAATTGACCAACAACATATAGTTGGACTCTACAGGATTTTGTCTGAGCTTTATTTGGTTACAAGTTGGGCTTTTTGTTTGTTTTAATCTTTTTTCTTTCTTTTCTTGGTATGACTTTCTTGTTTCTAAGTTTTTGGAAGATTTTATTGTTGTACAGGATTTTGCTTCTTGTTAAAGAAAGAACTTAAAGTTGGGTTGGGTAGGGATGGGGAAAAGATCTGAAGGGACTTGAGGGAGAGGAAGAATATGATCAAAGTGTATTTGAGTTTGAAAATTGTTTTAAATAATGGAAAACATAATAAATTAATTTAAAAATAAAAAAAAAAAGAAGTAAAGGAGAAAGAGGTCATAGCGACCTTTTACAGAGTGGAGAAATGGAAAAAGCTCAATTTTTTCTTAATACTCCATTTCATCAAATTCTTCATAACAAGAAATCAGCTTGAAAGCCTATTGTAGATTGTTTGCTTTAACAGCAGGCTGGTACTGAGGGCCTAAAATTAGAGCTGAAATTCTAAGAGTACCCAAATACAGCATCCCTATAACATTGCTTCAAAGTTTTACCAGCTATTAAATACATTAATAAAACCTTAAGGATTTAAAATATTTTAGTTCTGAGAATTTCATACACTTATGCAATGAAATATGATCATATCTAGCCTCTATTTCTCCCTTCTAATTGCCCAAAAGTGGCAACCTATTAACTTCATGTCATTCACACACACACACACACACACATATATATATGTATATATATATACACACACATATATACACACAAATATAATATATAAATGTATATATGATATATATGTGTGTATTGGTATATATATATATATATATATATATATATATATATATATACACACACACACACACACACACAGTAAAATTAGTGCTGCCTATGAGTGCATGGAGGGGACTCTTGGGTAATTTAAAAATATATTTGTATTATTTTTATTTATGTATATGTGTTTGATGGTGTATGACATATATGTGCAGTTGCCCACAAAGACCAGAAGAGAGTGTCAGATCCCTTGGAATTGGAGTTATAGGTGGTTGTGTGTCACCCCTGTCCCCATGGCTCCTGGGAAATAAACTCAGGTCTTCTGGAAAAACAGTATGTGTTCTTGACCACTGAGCCATTGTTCCAGCCCCATCTTAGGGTTCTTTGAAAGAGTTTCAGCATAAGTAATTTTTCCCTTCCTTCTCTTTCTTTTGTTGTTGTTTTGCAATGAATGTGATCCAGTCCAAGGCCTTTTGTACTTGAAATCTGGCAAACCCAGGATCTACAAGCTAGGGAAGCACAGGACCACTGACCTTCATTCTCAGTCCAACTTCCCTCTTTCTTGAGCTAGGAACCTCAAATAAAGCAAGGACAATGACTTTTTCAGGATTTCAGAGATAAATAAGGTAGAAAGTCAAGTACAACAGTACTGTATGCATGGTACCTTAATTACAGATCATGTCATGTGACAATTGTTTTGAATAGGCTCAACATAATTCTCTTCCAGTCATGGCTAACAGTGTGACATCAGATTTTAGTAAATATACTGAATTAGTTTTAATTTTAAAAAAAAAAAAAAACAATGTTCTATTTTCTCCTTTTGCTCTCTTTCTCTCCTTTTTCACAAACCCATATATATTTTCAGTGGAAATGTTTTGTTTGTTAAATAAGTATACCTATATCTAAGAAACACTGATCATTTTTATCTATATAAGCAAGAAAACATACTACATTATAATTTAAGTATGGCATAAGATAGATATAATACTGCTTAGACCACTGTGTATTATTGTTCATTTACTAAAATGATTTTACTGTGTTAGTGCCCATTTTTGGAGCATCTAGGCTTTACACTTGTCTCCTTTCAGCTCCTGTACAAATACTTGTATTCTAATAAGATGTATTGAAGCAAAGTCACAATATCTCTAAATACTCAAATAAAGGAGGTAATTAATGTTAGCAACATACTGGTGATATAGATACTATGTAGCTAACTCCTTTTCAAAATGAGTCTCATGCTTCTGCTTTTGAAACCCTTTCTTCCTTGTGGGTGCCTAATTGTATCATATTTTGTTAATCCTAGGAGACCTGTTTTTGGCTGAAGACAATTGAGGAGGAATGGATTTGGGGAGAGATGAGGTGGGAAGTGAGGAAATGGGAGGAGTGACTGTGAGGGGAACCTGGGGTTGGGTATATAAAAAACAGAACATTTATTAACTTATTTTCCTTCAATGAATGTAGTCCCAATGGAATGCAATGTGTGGTGCTGTCAAGAGCTCATTCCACAAATAACAGAAATATGCTTAGATCATTACAATAAAATCATCTTTGAACTATTCTCAAGATCAAGTTGAGATGAAACATAAGATTAGTCATAGATCATAAAGGGAAGAGAGGTAATTTTTCTTGCTCAATGAAATTTAAAAGTTACTTACAATATAACGTGAACAAATCCACCCCCACTTTTTATTTTCAGTCTCTGTTAGTACATTTTCTTCTTATACTTCTCTCTCTCTCTCTCTCTCTCTCTCTCTCTCTCTCTCTTTTCCAATTCATGGTCATTCAGTTAATTTTAGCTGTATGCATGTGGATATGAGGTCATCTACTGAGGCCTGGCCAACTAGTAGCCAAGCAGTAAAGTCATTTACTATCTCTTCCCCAAAAGCCATTTAGAGTTAATAGTTCCTGACCTAACGATGGTGGATCTTAAGCCATTTCCTATAAATTGGTTTGTTCCTATGCATACTTTCTTCCTTAACAATTATATTTTCTGTAGTTTGATGTTTTTTTTTAACATGAGTGTTTGCCTACATGCATATATGTGCCCTGTGAATATCTGTTGTCTATGAAGATCAGAAGAGTGCTTAAGACCTCTTGAAAATGGAGTTACAAAGGGTTGTGAGCCCCATTGTGAATGATAGAAACTTTACCCTGCAAGAAAAACAAGTGATCTTAACAAATGTGTTACCCCTCAACTTTTTTTTTTTTTTTTTTTACAGGATCTTATGCTAAAGAAGAAATTCTCTTCCTGTTGGTTTGCTTTCTTAATGCTGGAAGGTGCTATGCAGACTGATAGCGATAAAAACAAAAATTACTTAATCCCCTGTGGTATCCTGCAAAGAAAGTTTTGCCTCCAGGTGTAATAGCACTGTTAATGGGTAATTAAGAGGGTCACTAATTGCACCCATGACTGGATTTAAGGTCTACTCTCTAGGAAGGACTTAATGTTTGATATTTTAATCACAGTTAGAACCAAAACTAGGTGTATCAGATGCTGAAGGATGAGTTTCAAAGAGAGGTAAGTTTTTAATGAAGCAACTAGTCAGACAGTATGGAATTTTGTGGGGTCTGCATTTATTTTTGTGCTTTTCTCTCCTACCTTCTTAAATTAAATAAAAGGCTGAATTTCACTTTCATGCACTAAAAAGCTAGTTAATGATTATAATTTAGATGCTAGTGTAGGGCAATAGCTATTTATACAAATTATTACCCTGAGCACCTGCTCCAGTTTTTCATGTATTATGCTAACAGTGTTTTTTGTCTTAATTAAAAATGTTAATTAGTGGTGATAGAAACAGCCAAAGAAGAGCTGGTAACATATGCACAAAAATTGTACAATATGCGCAGGACTTTTTTTCCCCCAAAATGATGAACTAAGCATGAAAGTAACTAAAACAATTAAAAAGTTGCAATTTATTAAATGAACCTGAGCTTGTTCTCTGAGCACCACGCTAGTTAACATATGATTACTCTCTGCTTTCACAGATTCCATCTCTTGACTAGCTTTTGTTCATTTTTGAAAAGTGAACACTGCCAACTCTAATTTAAAAAAAAATATTTGAAATCTGTATTCATTACATTCTTCTTTACTATGGCAATCTATCTGGCAAAAGTAACCCAAGGAAGGAAACACTTCCTTGATCATCTGGAATAATGGTATAATACATTATCATGGGGAAGCCATGATGGCAGGAGCATGAGGTGAAGGAATCATCATTATTCTCAATATAGTTCATAGTAAATAAGCACATTTCTTCACTTTTATTGTGTATAGCTATCGTATGTGTACATTAATGCATGCACAATTGAATGCGCATTTATACAGATGCACTGGTGCAGAAAATGTGTTTATATATCTGGGGAGGCCGGAGATTGTTGTGGGAAATTCCTTTATATCACCCTTCCACCCTACCTGCTTATACACAGGATCTATTACTGAAATGGGATAATTCCACGTGTGTTAGTCTGGCTAGCCGTCTAGCTCCAGCAACTTTCTGTCTCGGCCTCCTAAGAGCAATGGTTATACGAACTACCATGCTCATCTGCCTTTGTTTTTCATGTATGGGGAATTCTAGGAATCCAAACTGCTGAACTTAAACTTGCATATGCTGAGCCATGTTCTCAGCCCAAAGCATATGCCTAAGGAAAGAAACTGAATTCTAATTTTTCCCATTGTGCAGCTCTTCATCGTTATACTTTGTTTTACAATTTATAGAACACTCATTATCATACTAAACATGGAATAGGGATATAACACTTCAGTAGAAAAAGGTAAAATGGACCAATTTTCCTGCCTATATAAAATCTAACTTTCATGCATTTAATAATTTTTTAAGTTTTGTAATGGGACATATTGGAAAAAAATAGCCCTTTCCTCTTTCTTATAAGTAGTTTTGTTTTGTTTTGTTTTATTTTTGTTCTGTTTTCCAATGTTGGTGCATGATTTTTTATCTCTAGCACTACGGAGGCTGAGGCAGTTGGTGCTCTGTGATTCCGAGGTCAGCCTGGTCTACAGAAGCGAGTTCCAGGACTGGCTCCATAGCAACTGAGAAACCCCTGTCTCAAAAAATCAAAAACAAAAGACCGTGTTTGAAATCCAGAGTATTAAAATAAGAACATTGCAAGAATATGTAAAGTTTATATCCATTAGTGTCTGATTATATTTAGGATCTACTGCAGAGGAGGAAAGCCATGTCTGTTAAAGCAAAATTGGCTAACAATCTTCGGTAGAGGAAATCAGAGCCTCAAGAATGAACCTACTGCTATTATTTTGCTAAAGTGACATAGTACGCAATTTCTCTCTAATTTCATATTTCTCTGTACATAGATTAGTGCTGTTTTCAGGTTGCATAAGACATTGTATGTGTTTGTGTGTGTGTGTGCTTGTGTGTGGGTGTGTGTGTGCTCAGTGGTAAATGACTAAACTTGTCATTGTGAGAGAACAATTTTCAGTTGGTAGCTCAGATACAAAGGGAAGACCTGCCCTATATTCCCTCCCTTGAATTCAGGGACATTGAAATAAATAGCATAATATTATTTTTTTAATTTTTTTTAAATTAATTTATTATGTTTTCCATTATTTAAAACAATTTTCAAATTCAAATACACTTTGATCATATTCTTCCTCTCCCTCAAGTCCCTTCAGATCTTTTCCCCATCCCTACCCACCCAACTTTAAGTTCTTTCTTTAACAAGAAGCAAAAATCCTGTACAACAATAAAATCTTCCAAAACTTGAGAAACAAGAAAGTCATACCAAGAAAAGAAAGAAAAAAGATTGAAAACAAACAAAAAGCCCAACTTGTAACCAAATAAAGCACAGACAAAATCCTGCGGAGTCCAACTATATGTTGTTGTCAATTACTCCTGAACATGAGGCTTGCCCAGAATTAGTTGACATGCTCAGTGTCACTCATCGTAGAAAACTGATTGTCTCTCCCTAACTGGTATAAGTGATAGTTCAGTTGTTAACCTTTTTTTTTTTTTTTTTTTTTTTTTTTTTTGTCAAAGCCTCCGTTTATTAGGGACAGGGGTAACGACTTATATACCCCCTGAATGAGGGCTTTGGGGAGTAGGGCACAGGAGCATGGAATCTGGCCGCGTGGTCCCAGTCACGAACCTACATCCGGTCAGGTAGGCCAAGAAGTCAGAGTTGCCACACCTAGTTCCCTGGATAGCTGGAATTTAAGGCAGTCCCTATCAGATTAGGTCAGCGCAGCCAATGGGTGTGGGGCAGGTTTGCAATAGGACTATTCTTAACATAATTATGGGTTTGTCCTGCCCCAAGTGATGGTTTCTGTAACAATCCTTTAGGGGGGGGAAACGGCTCTAACATATTCCTCCTTTCTTATATCAAGGCAAGTAGTTATAGGTGGAGGGCACCAAGACAGAGTCAACCAAGGTGTCAGATCTAAAGGAGAGGGGACTGGGACAAGGAGAGACCCTCCTCTCGACTGTGAAGCAATTTAACTCTCCTGGGAAACAGAGGGGTGCCTTATGAGTAGCATTAGTTTCTTGGAGCTTCTCAAATAAAAGGTATCTAGTCAAGGATTAAAGTAAGCAGATCACAGGGCACCCTGTCTTAGGGCTATGTGGAGAGCGCCCCTCGTACCTAAAAACCATGCCATGTTGAGCCGGCCTGTACGGCCTCTGTATGGTTTGAAATTTAGGTGAGGATCCACACTAACTCCCGTCATTGGGCCCCTGTATCTATCATTAATGAAAAATCGTGAGGTGCTCCTAAACAAAAGATATGATATAATTTTGGCACAATAAATCCATCTCCAGACAAGAAAAGGGGCACCTTCCAAACCCAGTATTCACCTTTTAGTCTGGCCCATGGTATGTCCTCTTCCTAAATGCCTACTCCACAAAAAGGTTACGTGTGCTTGCCCCTGTCATCAATTAGGGAGGTGAAAAAGGGATCAAAATCTAAAATTCTTAACATATGCATTAAACCCAAACACTTTACAGCATGTGTCAAACCTTTCCCAACATCTCAAGCAGTTACAAATATCATTAGATCAATTTCAGTAAGAGTACAATGACATACATTGTTGTCAAATACCACAATTTCCAGACTTCTGAGCAATAGTCAAAGGAACCCCAATCTTTCCCCTTCTTAAGTGAAGAGGTTAGTATTTTAATTAAAATGAGTTCTGTGCCCAAAGATTAAAACAGTCTGATGTCTCAGTCTGCATCTCAGCTCCAAAGCAGAACAGAGTTCAAGCTGCAGAAGCAGTTTAGCACTTGTGCTTCAGGGCCTGTGGGATTCCTGGGTGAGTGAGCTGGATTCAGCTATCTGAAGCACATCCTGGCATTATCTCAGCAGGGTCTCCCTGGACTCAGGAGGCAGAATTGACACCCTGTAGGAGTGGAGCAGCAGGTTCTGTTATCAGGGACTCCTCTCTTGGGGTCAGGAAAAGCCAGACTAAGGACCTCTCTGCAATCGCCTCAGGAACTCCTCTTGTGTCCGCAGCGCGAGCCTCGACATCAGGCCCAGCTTTTATTTTCTTTCTGTGAAAAAAGCATAAACATATCCTCGACCCCAAATATATATAGGTCGGGTTTTTTCATAATGCATTGCAAGGGCTTTTCCACCTTGCCCTAGCAAAGGTCAGCTTGGTGTTCATCATGTCAGATCCGTTTGCATCTGGATCTACTTGCAAGTTTCATAAGCTGCTTACAAGGAGCCTTTTATGCTCCATAATATTTTTTTTATTATTATTAGCCATATATGCAGTTCCTCCATTGGAAGAGCCATTTGTAAAATTTAGCATAACTCCTTTAAGGGATTTTTTTTGCTATAACATTAGCAAAATACAGTTGTGTGAATTGTAGCAATAATCATCTGGGGGGATCAAGCCATTTTTTTAGCTTTTATCCTGCCCTTTTGTACCAGACAGGCTACTGGTTTAAATTAAGAGTTTAATATCTTAATTGGCAAAACTTGAGAAGATTTTGCCATAAACAGCATTTTTTCATAAAATGTTGTAGAATAAGTTTTATGTTTAATATGCACACTTGCCATAGCTGCATTATAATTAATATACTGTATTTGTTGATTATTGTATACTTTACCTGTTGATTTATATTTTACCTGTTTGAGTACCTGTTAGGCAGCTTTAAGCTCTCTCTATTGGAAACTGTTTTTTTTTTTATTTTATTTTATTTTTCTATTCTAAGATGGCTCCCTTAATTAAGATGTGTGCTTCTCTGCTCCCTAACCAACCTTCCTTTATCCCAAACATCCCGTTTCCCCAGGTTCCCCCCATCCTCCCCTTCTCACATTTCTCTCCCTTCTCCCCTCACCCCCCTCCCACCACACCCCCAAGATCCCAAATTTTTGCCCGGCAATCTGGTCTACTTCCCATAACCAGGAGGATAGCTATATGTTTTTCTTTTCGGTTCACCTTCTTATTTAGTTTCTTTAGGATATCAAATTATAGACTCACTGACCTTTATTTATCTCTAGAAACCAATTATGAGTGAGTACATCCACATGTTCATCCTTTTGGGTCTGGGTTACCTCACTCAGGATAGTGTTTTCTATTTCCATCCATTTGCATGCAAAATTCGAGAAGTCATTGTTTTTTACCACTGAGTAGTATTCTAATGTGTATATATTCCATACTTTCTTCATCCATTCTTCCATTGAAGGCATCTAGGTTGTTTCCAGGTTCCGGCTATTACAAATAATGCTGCTATGAACATAGTTGAACAAATGTCCTTGTCATATGATCGGACATCTCGGTGGTATATTCCCAAGAGTGGCATTGCTGGGTCCATGGGTAGGTTGATCCCAAATTTCCCTGAGAAACCGCCACACTGCTTTCCAAAGTGGTTGCACAAGTTTGCATTCCCACCAGCAATGGATGAGGGTACCCCTTTCTCCCACAGCCTCTCCAGCAAAGGCTATCATTAGTGTTTTTGATTTTAGCCATTCTGACAGGTGTAAGGTGATATCTCAATGTTGATTTGATTTGCATTTCCCTGATCGCTAAGGAGGCTGAGCATGACCTTAAGTGCCTTTTGGCCATTTGAACTTCTTCTGTTGAGAATTCTCTCTTCAGATCAGTGCCCCATTTTTTAATTGGGTTAATTAGCATTTTAAAGTCTAGTTTCTTGAGTTCTTTATATATTTTGGATATCAGGACCTTTGTCTGTTGCGGGGGTTGGTGAAAATCTTCTCCCAGTCGGTTGGGTTCCCTTTTTGTCTTAGTGACAGTGTCTTTTGCTTTACAGAAGCTTCTCAGTTTCAGTAGGTCCCATTTATTCAATGTTGCCCTTAATGTGTGCTGCTGGGGTTATACCTAGGAAGCGATCGCCTGTGCCCATCTGTTGTAGGGTACTTCCCACTTTCTCTTCCTATCAGGTTCAGTGTGTTCAGATTGATATTGAGGTCTTTGATCCATTTGGACTTGAGTTTTGTGCATGGTGATAGATATGGGTCAATTTTCTTTCTTCTACAGGTTGACATCCAGTTGTGCCAGCATCATTTGTTGAAGATGCTTTCTTTCTTCCATTGTATACTTTTTAGCACCTTTATCGAAAATGAGGTGTTCATAGGTTTGTGGGTTAAGATCCGGGTCTTCTACCGATTCCATTGGTCGACTTCTCTATTTTTATGCCAATACCACACTGTTTTCATTACTGTAGCTCTATAGTAGAGTTTAAAGTCAGGGATGGTAATGCCTCCAGAAGTACCTTTATTGTACAAGATTGTTTTGGCTATCCTGGGTTTTTTTGTTATTCCATATAAAGTTGATTATTGTCCTTTCAAGATCAGTGAAGAAATTTTAATGGGATCTGGATGGGGATTGCATTGAATCTATAAATTGCCTTTGGTAGGATTGCCATTTTTACTATGTTGATCCTCCCAATCCACGAGCAAGGGAGATCCTTCCATTTTCTGGTATCCTCTTCAATTTCTTTCTTCAATGCCTTAAAGTTCTTGTCAAATAGATCCTTCACTTCTTTGGTTAGATTTACCCCGAGATATTTTATGTTGTTTGTGTCTATCGTGAAAGGTGATGCTTCTCTGATTTCCCTCTCTGCTTCCATATCCTTTGTGTATAGGAGGGCGACTGATTTTTGGAGTTGATCTTGTATCCGGCCACATTACTAAAGGTGTTTATCAGCTGTAGGAGTTCTTTGGTGGAGTTTTTGGGGTCGCTTAGTACACTATCATATCATCTGCAAATAACGAAAGTTTAACTTCTTCCTTTCCAATTCGAATCCCCTTGATCACCTTATGTTGTCTTATTGCTGTTGCTAAAACTTCAAGCACTATATTGAAGAGGTATGGAGAGAGTGGACAGCCTTGTCGTGTTCCTGATTTAAGTGGGATGGCTTTGAGTTTCTCTCCGTTTAATTTGATGTTAGCTGTCGGTTTGCTGTAAATGGCTTCTACTTCTATTTAAGTATGACCCTTGTATCCCTAATCTCTCCAAGACTTTTATCATAAAGGGATGTTGAATTTTGTCAAAGCTTTTTTCAGCATCTAATGAAATAATCATATGGTTTTTTTCTTTCAGTTTATTTATATGATGGATTACATTGATAGATTTTCGTATGTTGAACCAGCCTTGCATCTCTGGGATGAAGCCTACTTGATCATAATGGATAATGTTTCTAATGTATTCTTGGATACGGTTCGCCAGTATTTTGTTGAGGATTTTTGCGTCGATGTTCATGGAGTGAGATTGGCCTGTAATTCTCTTTCTTGGTTGAGTCTTTGTGTGGTTTTGGTATCAGAGTGATGGTAGCTTCATAAAAGGAATTTGGCAATGACTCTTCTGTTTCTATATTGTGAAATACCTTAAGGGGAGTATAGGTATTAGGTCTTCTTGGAAATTCTGGTAGAATTCCGCATTGAAACTCGTCTGGTCCTGGCTTTTTTTGGTAGGGAGGTTTTTGATAACAGCTTCTAATTCTTCGCGACTGACAGGTCTATTTAGATTGCTCACCTGGTCCTGATTTAACTTTGGTATATGGTATTTATCTAAAAATTGTCCATTTCTTTTACATTTTCCAGTTTTGTGGCATACAGGCTTTTGTAGTAAGATCTAATGATTCTCTGAATTTCCTCTATGTCTGTGGTTATGTCCCCCTTTTCATTTCTGATCTTATTAATTTGCAGATTCTCTCTCTGCCGTTTGATTAGTTTGGATAGGGGGTTTATCAATTTTGTTGATTTTCTCCAGGAACCAGCTTTTTTGTTTCATTGATTCTTTTGGATTGTTTTCTGTGTTTCTATTTTGTTGATTTCAGCCCTCAGTTTGACTATTTCCAGTCTTCTACTCCTCCTAGGTGAGTCTGCTTCTTTTTTTCTAGAGCTTTCAGGTGGGCTGTTAAGTCCTTCCAATGTATGCTTTCTCTGTTTTTCTTTAAGTGAGCACTAAGGGCTCATGAACTTTTCTCCCTTAGGACTGCTTTCAAAGTGTCCCATAAGTTTGAGTATGTTGATTCTTTATTTTCATTGTATTCAAGGAAGACTTTAATTTCTTTCTTTATTTCTTCTTTAATCCAGGTGTGGGTCAATAGTTGACTATTCAGTTTCCATGAGTTTGCAGGCTTTCTGGGGGTAGCATTGTTGTTGAATTCTAACTTTAGTCCGTGGTGATCTGATAAGACACAGGTGGTTATGGATATTTTTTTGTAACTGTGGAAGTTTGCTTTGTTACCGAGGATGTGGTCAATTTTTCGAGAAGGTTCCATGAGCTGCAGAGAAGAAGGTATATTCTTTCCTATTTGGGTGGAATGTTCTATAGATGTCTGTTAAGTCCATTTGATTCAATACCTCCATTAATTCTCTTATTTCTCTGTTAGGTTTCTGTCTGATTGACCTGTCCATTGGTGAAAGAGGCGTGTTGAGATCTCCCACATATTAGTGTGTGCGGTTTAGATGGCGTCTTTGAGTTTTAGTAATGTTTCTTTTACATATGTGGGTGCTTTTATATTTGGGCTTAGGTATTGTCAGGATTGAGACCTCATCCTGATCAATTGTTCCTGTTATGAGTATAAAATATCCCTCTCCATCTCTTCTGATTGATTTAAGTTTGAAGTCAACTTTGTTAGAAATTAGTACTGGCCACACCAGCTTGTTTCTTAGGTCCATTTGCTTGATAAACCTTTTCCCATCCTTTTACTCTAAGTAGGTGCCTATCTTTGTGGTTGAGGTGTGTTTCTTGTAAACAGCAGAATGTTGGATCCTGTTTGCGTATCCAATCTCTTAGCCTGTGTCTTTTTATAGGTGAGTTGAGTCCATTGACATTAAGGGATATTAATGACCAGTGGTTGCTAACTCTGGTCACTTTTTTAGTCATAGGGTTTGTGTGTTTGCTTTCTTTTAGTTGCGCTTTAGTAAAGGGTGTCTTGAAGTTTCAGTTATTGTGGTCATTGTTGGTCTCCTTGGTTTGTGATTTTCCTTCTCTTACTTTCTGTAAAAGCTGGATTTGTGGCTACGTATTGTTTAAATTTGTTTTCATCCTGGAAAATTTTGTTTTCTCCATTTATAGTGAACGAAAGCTTGGCTGGGTATAGTAGTCTGGGCTTGCATCCATGTTCTCTTAGCTTCGCAGTACATCTATCCAGGACCTTCTGGCTTTCATGGTTTCCATAGAGTAGTCAGGAGTAAGTCTGATAGGGTTTACCTTTATAAGTAACTTTGACCTTTTTCCTTTGCAGCTCTTAATATTCTTTCTTTATTCTGGATGTTTTGTGTTCTGATTATTATGTGGCGAGGAGATGTTTTTTTCTGGTCCAGTCTATTCGGTGTTCTGTATGCTTCTTTGAACCTTCAAAGGAATATCTTTCTTTAGGCTGGGAAAGTTTTACCTTCTATAATTTTTATTAAATATATTTTCTGAACCATTGAGCTGTACTTCTTCTCCTTCTTGTATCCCAATTATTCTTAGGTTTGGTCTTTTTATTGTGTCCCATATTTCCTGAATGTTTTGTGATGAGAATTTGTTGGTTTTTGCTGTTTCTTTGATCAGTTTTTAAGCACTTTTCTCTATGTTATCTTCAGTGTCTGACATTCTTTCTTCTAACTCTTGTAATCTGTTGGTAGTTCTTGTCTCTGTAGTTCCTGTTCTGTTTACCCAGATTTTCCATCTCCAACCTTCCCTCGGTTTGTGTTTTCTTCATTACTTCCATTTCATTCTTCAGGGTCTTGAACCATTTCCCTTACCTGTTTGATTGCATTTCTTGCTTTCTCTTGGTTTTCTTGGGTATCTTTGAGCGATTTATTCATTTCCTCTACCTTTTTTGTTTGTAATCTCTAATTGTTTGTGTGCAGTTTTTCACCTCCCTGTTTAAGGTCTTCTATTATTTTCAAAAATTCACTTTTGGGTCGATTTCTTCTACTTCTTCTGGAGTAGGGCTTACAATTCTTCTTATTTCGGGGATCCCTGGGTTCTGGTGATGTCATCGTTTGCCTTCCAGGTTGTTGGAGGAATTCTTGCATTGGCGCCTTCCCATCTCCTCTTTCAAATGAAGCCAAGAGAGGCCTGGTGTCTTGGTCCAGTTTTTGTGCTGTGACTGAGCCTCTGGGTGTATCTCTTCAGTGTGGAAGCAAGGTCCGTCCTGCTGAGCTTGATCTGCCCAGTGATGTCTCTCCTGGCACCTGGATCTGATCTCCCTGCTGCTTGGGTGTCTCGTCGAACGAGGCCGACCTCGTGCCGCAGGGCAGCAGGCCACAGACAAAGGAGCTACTACCCTCCTGGCTGCCCTCCCAATTCGGACCCTGTCCCAGCGCCTCAAACAGGCTGAGCTGGGAGCTGTTGTGTGTCTTCAGTTCAAAGAGGGGAGGGGGGGTCAGGAGGTAGTGCGGAGGCCTTGGATGGGTTGGGTGGGACAGTAATGGAGAAGAGGTATCAAGGAGTACAGCCCCGCAGAACTGACCAGGTGCAGAGGGGTGGGGGAACGTCTGAGCTCCCGTCACCGGGCTGCCGCCGGCGGCCAGAAACTCCCACTCACCCCAGCCGATGGCCCTCCTGGCACCCCGGATCCGATCTCCCCCGCTGCCTGGCGTCCCTTTGAACAAAATAT
>CAWTZC010000818.1:0-39651 GCA_963919715.1 Microtus obscurus | reverse complement strand
CTAAACTTCTTCCTATAGTTTGTTGGGCAAAATAATTTTTGAGGTAGTCACAGCAACCTTTCTGGGGGATATTGGTCGATCAAACCACATTAGTCTGGAATTAATCCACAGGTTCTCAGCTTCTACTGAAACAAAAGAAGAACCTCTTTTCCAAAGAAACATATTTTTAGACTCAAATTCTGAAATCAAGATACCTTTAAAATATATATGTTAGTTATTTAGCTCCTTCACAGTCAAAAAATTCAAAGGTAAAACAGTGATATAGACAATCCAGACTCTGTGTATTTTCCATCTTTATGTGGCTTATTATTATTTATTTATTTAATCTATGACTGTCTGTACTCTGTTTAAAGGCTTTGTTTTATATTTTTAAAACCATTTACTTCTTTTCCAACTCTCTACTTTTTTTTCTTCTCTCTCCCAAGCCTACTCTGACCCATTTAGAGGTCTTGTTTATCCAGATTTGTCTTTATGGCACAGCTGTATATATTTTCTGGCCAGAAGTGCTTCTTAAAATGCTAAGCACTTCTTAAAAACTTAAGCTGCACCATCACTAGGGTATATATTGCCTGTCTGTTTGTTCTACCCAGTCTAACATAGTGGAGGAGTTCTGTTCACTGCCTCTGAGCTGCACACTGTGCCCCAGTTCCAAGTATGGAGTGGTGCTACGGCAAGCCATTAAGCAGTTTATAACATGCTACTTACAAACACCAGTTAAATGCTCAGTCTCCTTAAAGAGGCAGAGGTTGTGCTGATAGCATGGCCCAGTGTGACTTTTTTTCTGCTACCACTGAATCAGAATAACTTTCTTTAAAGGAGCCATGCCATACCAGGAAAAAAGTGCCACTACCATACCATGCTTAACTCTGTTCTTTTGTGTCTAGAATTCCTTTTTAAGCTTTCTCAGCTGTTACGTGAATTTTAGTTGGTCATGTGGGTGCCAATTTGTTGGAGGAAGGCCATTTGTTGGTTCCCTGTCAATTATCCCCGAAATAATCACACAGAAACTGTATTATTTAAATCACTGGCCAATAGCTCTAGCTTCTTGTTGGCTAACTCTTACATCTTAATTTAACCCATCTCCATTAATCTGTGCATCAACATGAGGTTGTGGCCTACCAGCAAAGATTCAGGACATCTGTCTCCGGCAGCATCTCCATGGCTTCTCTCTGACTCTGACTCCTTTTTCCCACCATTCAGTTTATTCTTCGCTGCCTAGTTTTGTTCCCCTGTAGCAGAACTATAGGCCGAAAGCAGTTATTTATTAACCAATTATATCCACAGCATACAGATGGGAATCCCACATCATCCAAGTTTGGTTTCTACCACTCATATGAGATGGTTCACAGTCTGCAACTATCGTCTCAGGGATACAATTCTTCTGGTTTCATGATCACCTGCACTCACATGCATATACCTCTTCAGGCAAATACATGCGTAATTAAGTATTAAAAATAATTAAACTTCCCAAGATCGTTCTCACAGCCACTGTGTTGCATGACTTATACATACTTCTTTCATTATCTTTAAAATGTGAAAAACATTCTTACTCAGTAACCCTGCCAAAATTCCAGGCATTCTTCCATGTTGTTGTTATTGTATCATGCCAGTAACTCCAAACAGGACACTTCATAAGCTTTGCTCTGGATCTGAATGAACTTTTAAAGACAATACCCTATATCTGTAGAAATTAGAACTCAGGGTCTTTTCTTTTATAAATCATACTTTGTTTCTTACAAAAATGCTGCAATGACCTCATCATTACAGACCTTAATTACGTCACCATCAAGTTACTTTTGTTCTTTTTTCACCATTCAACCCATTCTTCCCTTGTAAATTAGTTCATTAATGTCTATGTAAGGTCCCAACTGTTGTGCAATTCTTCCCTGATAACTAGGTTCATGGATCTTTTCTGCCATATTCTATTTATTTGATTCAATATACACACATCAGTCCACCTAGATTTTGAGTCAGTTTTACCCAAGATTTATCATCTGTTAAACTTTAATTCTTTCAAAGCGAAGCAACAATAATCTTAGTATAATTTATAACCTCATCATTTACATAAAAGGTATTACAAAATTATTAAAATGTTTATATTAATATTTTTTTACTTGATATGAGGGTTATAAGAAGCCTGGTGTCTAAAATCCCAGATTTAATACTTGTTAACTTATTTAATTAATTTACCTGGAATGTCTAAGAAGGAATATCAACACCTAGGCAACCTGGCTTGGAACTCTCTCTCTCTCTCTCTCTCTCTCTCTCTCTCTCTCTCTATATATATATATATATATATATATATATATATTCTCTAAAAGTTATTTCATTTTAGTCAAATTACAACACAATATATTATTATAGTGAGTGGGGTATGTAGGATCTATTCTCTTAGCAGATTTCATGAAATTAAGTTAGTTTAAGGTATAATTAAAATTAGGTCCTTTGATTTTCTTTTCATCTTATAACTGAATTTTGTGTTTCTTGGCTTTTACCCAGCAAGTTCCTACTTTCTCTCCCTGAATCCTAGTTCCAGAAAATCACCTTTTAAACTACTTTTGTATCCATCTGAACGTAAGATATGTATAGTCATGTGGTCAGGAATGATGATCATTTCAGTCACTGTCTCCCAGCTTCAATCATTGCTACACAGGTCATTACTCAGCATGATGTTTACGCTTGGTTTGACAAATGCAGTATTTTTTCTTTTTTGAGGACTTCTTGAGTAGAATTAGATTCAAATTTGTGACTCAAAAGTTATATTTGGTACTATAGAAGAAAAATCAAGAACATTTTGAAAAATGTGAGGCTATACAAAAATATAGAAAATTTCCTTGATATCATACTGGAGTAATTTTAATTTACACTAATTGAGGAATTGTCAGACATACTGATGTAGTAATCACAACTTGCATTTATTTCTTAAGGTTTCTTCCATATTTTATATTCTATCTTTTTAAAACTCATGTTGATTTCATTCACTAATTCAAGTTGATACATGTTTAATTTGTCAAGATGTGACCCTGTTCAAATCAGGATTTTTGGAACAGCAAAAATTTTTATATATGATTTATATAATTTGGAATAGGTAAAGAAATTAGAAGGAAAGAAAGAGAGTTGGTTCACTAGGTAAAGCCACTGATCACCAATCTTGCTCATCTGATTTCATTCTCTTAGTCTCACGTGATAGAGAGAAATGACTCCCTCAAGTTGTTCTCTGCTTTCCATATACGTCCTTTATATGCCATAGCATTTTTGTCTTTCCCCCATGTCTCTCCATCTCTCCAACACATACACACACACACACACACACACACACACACACACACACACGTAGAGCTGTGAACAGAAATGTGAGAAGCTTCATCTGCAGCTAAATGCAGGGTAGTCAGACTGAGCTTATAATGAACAACTTGGTAGCATTCTTTTTTGTTTATTTGGATGTTTCACACTCACTGCAAAAGTGTTCACAAGATAGAAACAATCACACTCCTTGAATAGTACCCCTTAGGTTCTCTGAAATTTTAATGATATTTGCCAAATTGCTCTTCCTGGTATTTGTGATATGTTAATTTTTTTTACATCCCTTGGTCTATATTAGTTAGTGGTGCCCAGTTTATGCATGGTTATATAGTATGAATATTTTGAAGTATATGAATAAATATGCCTGTATATGCATACCTACAACAGAAATTAATGATAAAAGAGGCCATGCTTTTGAAAGAGACTAAATGGAATGAGAAATTTTGGAGAGTGATAAGGGAAGGAAAAAATGTTTTCAGCATACAACAGTCTCAAACCTTAAAATGTTTATTTTATGATTTAGAAAAGAATATATTCCATCAATTTATAATTAGAATTCATTATATTGATCTATAAAATCTATTGCTTATCCAATTCTCCCCAAATTTTCATTGTTCTTTAGTTTGGTGTCATGTGCTATTAATGATTAAATGAAGTTTCTGCAGACATTATGGGACGGTGTTGATGATGTGGTAGTTTCATTAGTTGCTTATCTACTTTCTGGTCTACCTTAGGAATAGTATGATGCTATGCAAGTTCTTTTTAATAAGTCCAGACAACTTTGCATTCCTGCAAATCTTCCTAAAATCTAACAGAGATTTAAATTTTTGTTTAAATATTTCATTTATAAAACATTTTAGAATCATAGCACTAGTTAGGTTTCTTTACATTCTTCTGTACTATCCAATAAGCATTGTCATTCAGCTTCATCTCACAGTACTTCTTCAGGCAAGTGCTTACAAGTGGCATTGGATAGCTTATAAACTTTGATCTCAATTTCCCCTTATCTTACTTCATTTAATACATGTTTAAAATATGCCCGCAATGCAAAAATGGATATAACTATCCATAAAGAACCTTTGAATTTATTCCTTTATTTAGATGAAAATATATCCTTGTAGTCTGTACTGATATTTTATTTGTATTTTAATAAATAAAAATTACCTGAAGATCAGAGTGCAATGCTAGGACACTAGAGGCCAGGGGGTGGTAACACACCCTTAATCCCAGGACTCACGAGACAGATACAGAAGGATCTCTGTACCCTGGGCTACTTAAGATCGATCCAGAAATAGATACAAATAGTGGTGGCTCTCACCTTTAATCCCAGTACTCAGGAGATAGAAGCAGATGGATCTCTGTGAGTTCAAGGCTACCCTGGGCTATACCTGATCGATATAGAAACAGATGCAGGTCGTGGTGGCTCACACCTTCAAATCCCAGTATTTGGGTGTCACACATCTTTAATCACAGCACTACGGAGGTGTGGACACAAGCAGTATGGTTGGGTAGAGAGAAAAATATAAAGGGGAAAAGAGAGGAACTCACTGGAGTGTAGAGTCTGAGGTTTGGTAGAGACACAGTGCAGTCTAGGCAGTCTGATCGCACCTTTGGTCTGAGCATTGGAATAGGTAAAAGGTCTCTCTAGTGGCTTACTGCTCTGCTCCTCTGATCTTCATCTTTAGTTTTAACCCCTGTTCTGTCTCTGTGTTTTGATTAATTAAGACCAACTAGAATTTATGCTTCAAAGTTCCCCTATGCAATTTGATTATGGTTACAAATAGCTTTCTTCACCATCCCTGCACCTAGTGTTTTCCTTATACACAATTAATATAGAACAAAAACAGTTGAATAAATAAATAAGAAGCTAAAAAGTTCCTATAGTTTAAAGTAGCAAAGCTGTAAAAATGCCTTATAGTACTAGCTTTTTGTTCTTTTTTATAGTTGTATATTTTTATATTTTTTAGACAAATTAGCTTTTCAAGTGATATTGCAAATACACATCTTTACTCAACTGAAAACAGACAGTCCGAAAGTTGGAAATGGCTCTTCCTTTGTATCTGTCTTCAGTTTTTCATGAATTAGGCCAGCACACATCATTTCTACACTACCCAAAGCCAAACTCTTGAGCTGTTTCTATTATACATTCGTTCCAATGGAAATAATGGCTTCCATTTACCACAATGTCAGAGGCCAGTGAAGCCAAATCGGTTGCAGCTACATTGTTTTGTAACAGAAGATAATGTTAGCCCCACTGTACTTACAAATGTGCTTTCCTCAGAGTTCAAATACTTTTGGAGCTAAAGTGTGATTTGATGTCTAATGGTCAACTCATGTTCTGGGGATTAAGTTAATTAAAACAGTTGCCCTACTCTATTAAAGCTCCCTGAAGACTAATTGTTAAAGTGCCAAGCACCATTACAAACCTACAGCATTTGAAAATCACAAAGGGAGTTGCTTATATTATGGGAACTCCAGAACTCAGTAGATTATTGCCCGTAGTAAAAGAACAAGCCCACTGAGAAGGAGATTACCTTCTCCACAGCCACTGAGCTATTATAAAATGAACAAAGGAGAAGCCAAATGTACAAGCATTCGATTCACAGCCCTTCCAATCTGCATTTTCCAAAGCTAGGCAAATATTAGAAAAGTAGTTTTGTAAAGTGCAAAGAATTCCTTTGCTCAGAATATAAAGAAATGTGATTTAGATTAGCTGTGTACCCTCTAATTGGCTGCTCATTCAAATATCAAATACCTCTCGCATCAAATATCTCCCCCATAGAAGATGTCAGTGATTCTGTGTTGACACGTATTTTAAATACTCTGTAGCTTGGGAACAAAATGGTCCAAGGGATTAGAATAGAGAGCAAAACTTGTATCCCAACTAGAAAATGTCACTGTCCTCATAAATTGTTAATGAGACTAGTGCAGAGTTGATAACTTAAAACAAACAAACCTAAAATAACAACAAATTCCTTTTGTATGCCTGCATTTTGAGAAAATTAGATTCCTAATTAAGTAGACTTATATAAATATGTAAAGAATTGATACCTAATAATAGGAAACGCATGGATTATTAATTCTTACCATGATTTTCCTTCCAAAGTTAATAACACTTTGGTCTTAAGATAAACTAAGTTTTCTATCAATATCTCAATATACATATACAAAAACACACCTCATAGCTATAGGTTTGGAATTAAATAGGACACACTCATACTCAATATACAATGTACTTATGGATATATATATATATATATATATATATATATATTCTATGATTTTAAGGAAAAATAAAATATAATTTAGAGTATGCTTAATATCAGAATTTGTTTTATTTTTGAGTGTTTGGCTCTGGCTCAAAATACTTTAAAAAGTGGCACATAACATTTTATGTTGGTATGGGCTAAATATAACTCTCATACATGTAGGATTAAAAATTTCATAGTCCTTTGGATGAGAGAAATTAAGCCAAAAATTCAATGGAACTGAGGGTAATTATTCATTCAGAATTGTTTCTGAGTCACAAGTGCCTTCTGGTTTGGGGCTAGACATTTCATATGCAGTTGACTTCCTAGACTATAATCCATTACCAAAGGGCTTAGATCTTTTAATTTTAGACATGTCAGCGGAGAAATATTTTCAGACATCAGTTTCTATATTAACTTTCCATTTCTGTAAGTTTAGTATCAACTGGTAATATTATTGTTACTTGTCAGCCAGGAAATCAGTTTGGAAATCGTGTGGTGTAGTCAATAAATCATCTTGTAAAACTCCTTTTTTTCTCACTGGCGCTAACAGCAATGCCTATTAGAAAGCTGTGGTTCTCATGATTACGCCAAGAAGTACTTGAGCATCAAAGTGCATATGCTGTGGCGGAGCTCATTTATCAACATGGGGAACCTGTCTCCAGTATTAACACAAGCTGAAAAGCGCAAAAGAACAGATCTCTGGTGAAATACACAGGAAGTTGTTTAAAAATAAATAAATAAGAAGGAAGAAACAGAATGACACACATTACTTTACTTATATGAATGAACTGACATTTGTACAATTTCTAAGATGTAATTGCCCTTTACAAGCTTTGTACTAAAAGGGAGCTAGTTTATTGCATGTGGTCCCAGATTTAAGAAAGGAAAATAAGATCGAAATTGTGTAAAGTATAATTTTAAATTGATGTTTGGTTGACCCTCCTGATAAATCTGGATATTTACAAGGTATACCCAATAAAATTGACTTTACTTTGATAATGAACAGACAGGCTTCATACCACAGTAACAAGATGGGGGAACTATGCCTTAAAATATAGGCAGGTAGCTTTGAGACCCATTCTTATTGAGTCTATCAAGCTATGTAAATTTATAATTCTTAATTGGCCTTGATGTCAGATATTTATATAGTTAGTCTCAAGTTTCATCTTAATAATGATGACATTAAGACATATTATTTCACATGCTTAAACAAAGACATTAGAATTATTCAGTTATGTGTATTACCTCATATATATTTTAAAACTAATTCTTAAATTTATTATTTTTGTCATGTATTAAATATGCAAAAAGATATATATTCTGACATCTGAATTATTAACAATTATTTACAAATTTCAGTCAACCCAGGGTATCAAACTCACACTGGTCAGATATATTAAATAAATAATAGCTCTACATTTAATATTGTTAGTCTAAAAGGATGTTAGTAGGATAAGTGACTTGATTTACTGTCTAGACTCCCTAAAATGTTAAACAAAATACATCACAATGCATTTGTCAGTGTCACACAGAAAAACAAGTTTAATAGGACATAAAATATTACATTCAGTAGCAGCAGAGCAACATAACTACATTTCAGTCAATGACAGATCTCAGTACAACAATGGTCCCCAAATAATATATGGCATAGTGACATCATGATTTTCTTAGTTTGTGTAAGTACACTATGTGATAGTTGACTTCTATAAATTATCTCGGCAATACATTTCTCACATCACATCCTTGTTGTAATATGATGCATGATTTCACACCGAAAGAGATTTACTGCAGACATTGATTCATTTCTAGAGTCTGAGAAATCTTATCTGTTGTATGCTGGAGAGCTGGGTGAACAGGGAAAGTTCATGCCCACAGCCCTGTGACCTAGAATGGCAAGTGTCGAATACATGTAAAGATGGTTGGACAAGTTTGCATGTAGAACTAATTCACCCTTTCTCACCTTCTCTGCTCAGGTTCTTAGTTGACAAGACAATGTCCAATGTACTGATAATTGGAATATTCACTCTTAGATACCAGGAGTAATTTCTTCCACACACACCCTCATAGACAGTCCTAAAAGCAATGTTATTCTGTTTAGTGAATGTTTTAGCCTAGTCAGGACAGCACCTTAACCACCTAGCTGACTGAAGACTTGTTCTTAAGACCTTACAAATTTACCTGTATTGTTATTGTTGGATGAACAGAAATGCAACAGAATATCAACTTGATTTACAACCCATACTAGAACTTTCTCTTTCTTCCAAATTTGATAGGAGTCCTTTAACTGAATTGAACTTCTCTAAGCTCCAAGGTAGTATTCGTTGTAATAGATGTGGAAGTTGGATGGGACCCTGCAGTTGTCAAAAGTACTACTTGCAGTGTCTTGCCATGACTGTTGGCAAGCTGGCTCCTAGTTTTGAAGACTTCAGTGAGTAACGCTGCTATGATTAAGAAATACCTACTTGGAACAGATTTTCTTTATCGCGTGGAAGCATCTCATCTTCAGTCTGACATCATAAATCAGAACTGGCATCAGAAGGCACAGAGAAGAGAAGGACTGTGGTGTAGAGACCTGTGTTAAATCACCACCTAGAATTTTAAATAATGTGGTTTGTAAATCATAAAGATATAACAGTGTTATTTCATGACCACACAGTAAATAACAAACAGCACCACTGTAAATCTGTCTGGAGAATAACACTAGTTTAAGGTATAGTACTTCCATCATGAAAGACGACCAATTTACTGATAATGGATTCCTGTACTTTACCAGTTCTTGACTGGCTAGTGACACCATTAGAAATAGCAGCAACAATAAAGTTAGAATAAATATGTATGGGAGGACTATTTCAAAGCAGGCCAGCAGTTACAATCAAGGTGTACTATATTTCCTCATTGTCAAATGGATATGAGTTGGAACATGTTCAATTCTGCTGTTTCATTATCATGTAAATGTGTTTCTTGCACTTAAGACACTGGCAGTATCTGAAAGCAGGGATCTGAGCATAATAGCAAAAATCTCACCTTAGCTCAAGCCCACTGCTTTAAGAAATAGTCAACCAAAGAATAAAATAAGCTTCTAAATGCACTTAGTGCTCTTCCATCTATAATGACCCCCTCTCTCCACTGTATCCAACCTTCCATTTCTCCTTCCTCTTGTAAACTTTCCCATGTATTAGAGATATCAGTAACCTTTACTCTTCACAGTATTTGTGAATATTTCATTCTATCTGAGAAACTTCATACTTAAAGAATATGCTATTTGTTATACAGATATATAGATATATATTGCTAAACACATATTAAGAATCATGGTTCGTTAATTACATATTATGATTTAAATGAAAACATAAATATGGAAAAAAGAGGAAATGTAATATTTAATGTCTTAACCACTGTCTCCAATCTACTTGGACTGATCATATTCAGTAAATAAGTGGATTTGAGTTCTGTGTTAAGATGAGCTAGATTTAGCATGTGGATTCCATAAAATGTTAAAACAGCATATTACTGTATTTAATAGTGCTATCACAAAAATAAAACAGAATAAATAAGGTATTAAAAGAATACATGGATTTAGCAAGTACCATGGTCAGGACTTCAATACAGTGATGGTATCAAAAAATATATTTTTTCTGCACTTCCTGGTCAGTCTGCGGGGGGCTGTACTGCTGGATACCTCCTCTCCATTCCTGTCCCACCCAGCTTGCATCCACAGCCCTCCCCCACTACCTCTGACCCCCCTCCCCACTTTGAACCACACAACAGCTCCCAGCTCAGCCTGTTTGGGCGCTGGGACAGGGTCCGAATTGGGAGGGCATTCGGGACGGTGGTGGCTCCTTTGTCTAGGTGGCCGGCCTGCACCAAGCGGGGTCGGCCCTTTGTTCATGGGACGCCCAGGCAGCAGGGAGATCGGATCCGGGTGCCAGGAGGGACATCGCTGGGGTGAGTGAGTTTCTGGCCACGGCGGCAGCCCGGGACAGGGAACTCAGACCTTCCCCACCCCTCCTGCACTTCCTGGTCAGTCTGCGGGGGCTGTACTGCTTGATACCTCCTCTCCATTCCTGTCCCACCCAGCTTGCATCCACGGCCCTCCCCCACTACCTCTGACCCCCCTCCCCTCTTTGAACCACACAACAGCTCCCAGCTCAGCCTGTTTGGGCACTGGGACAGGGTCCGAATTGGGAGGGCATTCGGGAGGTGGTGGCTCCTTTGTCTAGGTGGCCTGCCTGCACCAAGCAGGGTCGGCCCTTTGTTCGTGGGACGCCCAGGCAGCGGGGAGATCGGATCCGGGTGCCAGGAGGGACATCGCTGGGGACGGTCCCTGCTTCTACACTGAAGACATACACCCAGAGACTCAGGCACAGCAAAGACAGGACCAAGACACCAGGCCTCTCTTGGCTTCATTTGAAAGAAGAGATGGGAAGGCGCCAATGCAAGAATTCCTCCAACAACCTGAAAGGCAACATGACATCACCAGAACCCAGGGATCCTGAAATAAGAAGAATTGTACACCCTACTCCAGAAGAAGTAGAAGAAATCGACTCAAAAGTGAATTATTTGAAAATAATAAAAGACCTTAAACAGGAGGTGAAAAACTGCCATAAACAATTAGAGATTACAAACAAAAAGGTAGAGGAAATGAATGAATCGCTCAAAGATACCCAAGAAAACCAAGAGAAATAAGAAAATGCAATCAAACAGTTAAGGGAAATGGTTCAAGACCTGAAGAATGAAATGGAAATAATGAAGAAAAATCAAACCGAGGGAAGGTTGGAGATGGAAAATCCGGGTAAACGAACAGGAACTACAGAGACAAGTACTACCAACAGATTACAAGAGTTAGAAGAAAGAATGTCAGACACTGAAGATACCATAGAGAAAATTAACACACTGATCAAAGAAAACAGCAAAACCAACAAATTCTCATCACAAAACATTCAGGAAACATGGGACACAATAAAAAGACCAAACCTAAGAATAATTGGGATAGAAGAAGGAGAAGAAGTACAGCTCAATGGTTCAGAAAATATATTTAATAAAATTATAGAAGAAAACTTTCCCAACCTAAAGAAAGATATTCCTTTGAAGGATCAAGAAGCATACAGAACACCGAATAGACTGGACCAAAAAAAAAAAAAAAAAAAACAAAAAAAAACATCTCCTCGCCATATAATAATCAGAACACAAAACATACAGAATAAAGAAAGAATATTAAGAGCTGCAAAGGAAAAAGGTCAAGTTACTTATAAAGGTAAACCTATCAGACTTACACCTGACTACTCTATGGAAACCATGAAAGCCAGAAGGTCCTGGATAGATATACTGCAGAAGCTAAGAGAACATGGATGCAAGCCCAGACTACTATACCCAGCCAAGCTCTCATTTACTATAAATGGAGAAAACAAAATTTTCCAGGATAAAAACAAATTTAAACAATACGTAGCCACAAATCCAGCCTTACAGAAAGTAATAGAAGGAAAATCACAAACCAAGGAGACCAACAATGACCACAATGACTCAAACATCTAGACACCCTTCACCAGCACAACTAAAAGAAGGCAAACACACAAACTCTATGACTAAAAAAGTGACCGGAGTTAGCAACCACTGGTCATTAATATCCCTTAATGTCAATGGACTCAACTCACCTATAAAAAGGCACAGGCTAAGAGATTGGATACGCAAACAGGATCCAACATTCTGCTGTTTACAAGAAACACACCTCGACCACAAAGACAGGCACCTACTTAGAGTAAAGGGATGGGAAAAGGTTTATCAAGCAAATGGACCTAAGAAACAAGCAGGTGTGGCCATACTAATTTCTAACAAAGTTGACTTCAAACTTAAATCAATCAGAAGAGATGGAGAGGGATATTTTATACTCATAACAGGAACAATTGATCAGGATGAGGTCTCAATCCTGAATATCTATGCCCCTAATATAAAAGCACCCACATATGTAAAAGAAACACTACTAAAACTCAAGGCTGCCATCAAACCGCACACACTAATAGTAGGAGATCTCAACACTCCTCTTTCACCAATGGACAGGTCAATCAGACAGAAACCTAACAGAGAAATAAGAGAATTAATGGAGGTATTGAATCAAATGGACTTAACAGACATCTATAGAACATTCCACCCAAATAGGAAAGAATATACCTTCTTCACTGCAGCTCATGGAACCTTCTCGAAAATTGACCACATCCTCCGTAACAAAGCAAACTTCCACAGTACAAAAAAATATCCATAACCACCTGTGTCTTATCAGATCACCACGGACTAAAGTTAGAATTCAACAACAATGCTACCCCCAGAAAGCCTACAAACTCATGGAAACTGAATAGTCAACTATTGACCCACACCTGGATCAAAGAAGAAATAAAGAAAGAAATTAAAGTCTTCCTTGAATTCAATGAAAATAAAGAATCAACATACTCAACTTATGGGACACTTTGAAAGCAGTCCTAAGGTGAAAGTTCATAGCCCTTAGTGCCCACTTAAAGAAAACAGAGAAAGCATACATTGGAGACTTAACAGCCCACCTGAAAACTCTAGAAAAAAAAGAAGCAGACTCACCTAGGAGGAGTAGAAGACTAGAAATAGTCAAACTGAGGGCTAAAATCAACAAAATAGAAACACAGAAAACAATCCAAAGAATCAATGAAACAAAAAGCTGGTTCCTGGAGAAAATCAACAAAATTGATAAACCCCTATCCAAACTAATCAAACGGCAGAGAGAGAATTTGCAAATTAATAAGATCAGAAATGAAAAGGGGGACATAACCACAGACATAGAGGAAATTCAGAGAATCATTAGATCTTACTACAAAAGCCTGTATGCCACAAAACTGGATAATGTAAAAGAAATCGACACTTTTTTAGATAAATACCATATACCAAAGTTAAATGAGGACCAGGTGAACAATCTAAATAGACCTGTCAGTCGCGAAGAAATAGAAGCTGTTATCAAAAACCTCCCCACCAAAAAAAGCCCAGGACCAGATGGTTTCAATGCGGAATTCTACCAGAATTTCCAAGAAGACCTAATACCTATACTCCTTAAGGTATTTCACAATATAGAAACAGAAGAGTCATTGCCAAATTCCTTTTATGAAGCTACAGTCACTCTGATACCAAAACCACACAAAGACTCAACCAAGAAAGAGAATTACAGGCCAATCTCACTCATGAACATCGACGCAAAAATCCTCAACAAAATACTGGCAAACCGTATCCAAGAACACATTAGAAAAATTATCCATTATGATCAAGTAGGCTTCATCCCAGAGATGCAAGGCTGGTTCAACATACGAAAATCTATCAATGTAATCCATCATATAAATAAAGTGAAAGAAGAAAACCATATGATCATTTCATTAGATGCTGAAAAAGCTTTTGACAAAATTCAACATCCCTTTATGATAAAAGTCTTGGAGAGATTAGGGATACAAGGGTCATACCTAAATATAATAAAAGCTATTTACAGCAAACCGACAGCTAACATCAAACTAAACGGAGAGAAACTCAAAGCCATCCCACTTAAATCAGGAACACGACAAGGCTGTCCACTCTCTCCATACCTCTTCAATATAGTGCTTGAAGTTTTAGCAATAGCAATAAGACAACATAAGGGGATCAAGGGGATTCGAATTGGAAAGGAAGAAGTTAAACTTTCGTTATTTGCAGATGATATGATAGTGTACATAAGCGACCCCAAAAACTCCACCAAAGAACTCCTACAGCTGATAAATGCCTTTAGTAAATTGGCCGGATACAAGATCAACTCCAATAAATCAGTCGCCCTCCTATACACAAAGGATATGGAAGCAGAGAGGGAAATCAGAGAAGCATCACCTTTCACGATAGCCACAAACATCATAAAATATCTCGGAGTAACTCTAACCAAAGAAGTGAAGGATCTATTTGACAAGAACTTTAAGGCATTGAAGAAAGAAATAGAAGAGGATACCAGAAAATGGAAGGATCTCCCTTGCTCGTGTATTGGGAGGATCAGCATAGTAAAAATGGCAATCCTACCAAAGGCAATTTATAGATTCAATGCAATCCCCATCAAGATCCCATTAAAATTCTTCACTGATCTTGAAAGGACAATAATCAACTTTATATGGAATAACAAAAAACCCCGGATAGCCAAAACAATCTTATACAATAAAGGTACTTCTGGAGGCATTACCATCCCTGACTTTAAACTCTATTACAGAGCTACAGTAATGAAAACAGTGTGGTATTGGCATAAAAATAGAGAAGTTGACCAATGGAATCGTGAAGAAACCCGGATCTTAACCTACAAACCTATGAACACCTCATTTTCGATAAAGGTGCTAAAAGTATACAATGGAAGAAAGAAAGCATCTTCAACAAATGGTACTGGCACAACTGGATGTCAACCTGTAGAAGAATGAAAATAGACCCATACCTATCACCATGCACAAAACTCAAGTCCAAATGGATCAAAGACCTCAATATCAATCTGAACACACTGAACCTGATAGAAGAGAAAGTGGGATGTACCCTACAACAGATGGGCATGGGCAATTGCTTCCTAAGTATAACCCCAGCAGCACAGTCATTAAGGGCAACATTGAATAAATGGGACCTACTGAAACTGAGAAGCTTCTGTAAAGCAAAAGACACTGTCACTAAGACAAAAAGGCAACCCACTGACTGGGAAAAGATCTTCACCAACCCCGCAACAGACAAAGGTCTGATCTCCAAAATATATAAAGAACTCAAGAAACTAGACTTTAAAATGCTAATTAACCCAATTAAAAAATGGGGCACTGATCTGATCTGAAGAGAGAATTCTCAACAGAAGAAGTTCAAATGGCCAAAAGGCATGACTTAAGGTCATGCGATCAGGGAAATGCAAATCAAAACAACATTGAGATATCATCTTACACCTGTCAGAATGGCTAAAATCAATAACACCAATGATAGATAGCCTTTGCTGGAGAAGGTGTGGAGAAAGGGCTACCCTCATCCATTGCTGGTGGGAATGCAAACTTGAGCAACCACTTTGGAAAGCAGTGTGGCGGTTTCTCAGGATAATTGGGATCAACCTACCCATGGACCCAGCAATGCCACTCTTGGGAATATACCCACAAGATGCCTGATCATATGACAAGGACATTTGTTCAACTATGTTCATAGCAGCATTATTTGTAATAGCCAGAACCTGGAAACAGCCTAGATGCCCTTCAATGGAAGAATGGATGAAGAAAGTGTGGAATATATACACATTAGAATACTACTCAGCGGTAAAAAACAATGACTTTGCGAATTTTGCATGCAAATGGATGGAAATAGAAAACACTATCCTGAGTGAGGTAACCCAGACCCAAAAGGATGAACATGGGATGTACTCACTCATAACTGGTTTCTAGAAATAAATAAAGGTCAGTGAGTCTATAATTTGATATCCTAAAGAAACTAAATAGGAAGGTGAACCCAAAGAAAAACATATAGCTATCCTCCTGGTTATGGGAAATAGACTAGATTGCCTATCAAAAAACTGGGATCTTGGGGGTGTGGTGGGAGGGGGGTAAGGGGAGAAGGGGAGAGAAATGTGAGAAGGGGAGGGTGGGGGGAACTTGGGGAAACGGGATGATTGGGATAAAGGAAGGTTGGTTAGGAAAGCAGAGAAGCACACATCTTAATTAAGGGAGCCATCTTAGGGCTGGCAAGAGACTTGGATCTAGAGGGGCTCCCAGGTGCCCAGGGCGATGTCCCCAGTTAGTTCCTGGGGCAGCTGAGGATAGGGAACCTGAAATGACCCTATCCTATAGCCATACTGATGAATATCTTGCATATCACCATAGAAACTTCATCTGGCGATGGATGGAGATAGAGACAGAGACCCTCGCTGGAACACTGGACTGAGCTCCCAATGTCCCAATGAGGAGCAGAAGGAGAGAGAATATGAGCAAAGAAGTCAGGACCACAAGGGGTGCGCCTACCCGTGGAGACAGTGGGGCTGATTCTTTGGGAGCTCACCAAGGCCAGCTGGACTGTGACTGAAAAAGCATGGGATAAAACCGGACTCTCTAAATTTGGCGGACAATAAGGGCTGCTGAGAAGCCAAGGACCATGGCACCGGGTTTTGATCCTGCTTCATGTTCTGGCTTTGTGGGAGCCTACCCAGTTTGGATGTTCACCTTCCTAGACCAGGATTGAGCTGGGAGGACTTTGGACTTTCCACAGGGCAGGGAACCCTGAAGGCTCTTCAGGCTGGAGAGGGAGGGGCAGTAGTGGGGGGAGTGAAGGAGGAGAGGGAGGAGTGGGAGGGAAATGGGAGGCGGGGAGGAGGCTGAAATTTCTTTTTTTTTCCAATAAAAAAAGAAATAAATTAAATAAAATAAAAGAATTAATAAAAAAAAGATACAGCCAATGAAGCAGCCATCGTCCTGTGATATAATTTTCGTCCTATACTGTGATATAATTTTTAATTTGTAGCAATGCATAGTATATAAGGACTTCCTGGCAATAAACCAATAGTAGTAAATAAAATAAATATTCTGTATTTGTTGCAAATTTGCAAATATTTTTAAAAAGTACATGAAAATACAAACATAATTAAATACATTCCAAAAACATTTAAATTGCTCTAGTATTTAATTTTTTGATCAAAAAGCTTAATTTTATAATTAGTATGAAATAAAAATTGTCTTATATGTATAACTTATAAAAGAAAATATATATTTATGTTATTACTTTAAAGACATCACTGTTGGTACTGAATAGCAAAAAAATCCCTAAGTGAGATGACAGAACAGATTATTTGGATTTCCACAATGGTAGATGCTCACAAATATTGTTTTCTCACTGATGTCAGGAGAAACTCCTCTGTACGTCTGAGGTGACCACAATGTTTGTGAGACCTCAATGCAGAGGATGTTATTATATAAAAGGAAGCTGGCACTGTAGAGGTTTTCATTCTGTAAGGGAACATCATAGAATATCCCTTGCCCAGCAGGACCTAGGAGAGACAACATATTGGAAGCAGTGCCCTCATCTGACGAGAGTGAATGTACACCAGTTAGCAAAGGCAGTGCTTTAAGAGTTCACGTTTATCTTCTCAAATCTGGCCTAAAAGGCTAGATATGATACCCCAGCAAGGTAAATGTAAATACTGTAAAATACTAGCAAAATGAAAGCTCTTCTTGCAACGATACAATATAAGCAAATGATCAAATATTCTGAAGAGACTGAAAGGATAAAACACAGAAAATATTCCCAGGCCAGGAAGTGAAGAAGTGGATAGAAGGCATAAAACCAGCCACAACTAAACTGGGATAGGGGATGGGGAGAATGGTGGGAGTTGAGGAGGTAAAGAAAAAGAACCTCTGCTTCACAGACAGACCTGGTCATCGTAAGAAGCTGACTTGCTGAGACATGGAAGTGAAAGAGGACATGTTGAGATAGTATTCAGACTTCATTTACATAAGCTGTAGTGAATGGTGTTAGGGTTTGTGGGATGAGGAGCGGTTAGAGAGTTGTCAATATGCCTCTCATGTTCCTCATAAATACCGTTCTATGAGTCTGCAGAAGTCAATGGGTCTGAGCTATCTTTATTTTGAATATTGGTTCAAATAAACACATGAAATTGTACACCTATCTCATACTAAAATCCTTAGTAAAAACATGGGTTTCTACCCTTCAAGATTGATCTACTAATACCCTCTTTAAAGGTCATTTACAAGATTGTAAATGGAGACTTCTCTTTTATCCCTGGCCGCCCAGACATGAATAATCTCACAGAAACTATATTATTTACAACACAGGTCAGCCTGTTAGCTCAGGCTTCTTATTAACTAACTTTTACATCTTAACCCATTTTTATTAACCTGTGTATCGAGACAAGGCTGAGGCTTACTGGGAAGGATTTAGCATCTGTTTCCTTGGCAACTACATGACATCTCCTTGACTTTGGCTATTATCTCTATATATCTTTGTTCAGTTTTCCAACCTGACTTTGCTTTCCTAAGCCATTGGATGAAACAGTTTTATTCATCAACCAATAAATGCAACAAATATACTGAAGAACTTCCCACATCAGTATATATTATTATATCATCTTGTACTCATGTGCCCTGAATCAACAGCCATGCCTTCTATTTTAATGAGCATGTCTTGCTATGTTCTTAAGCATTTATCACATTTAAAACATGACATGGTATAGATATACTAAATTTTTTGCTTTGTTTCAATTACATATTAATTTTCCAATATTTTAATATTTATAAAAAATAAAGCTAATATAAATGAAGATGAAATATACTAATATATTATCTACTTAAAGCAACATGAAAAAAATTCATCTTCTAATACCAACACCACATTATTACCAATTTATTTATACATTTTAATCTTTATTGAGAAAACATGATTCCTTAATAAATTTAAATAAATTAAAAATATAATATGCATTACTTCAAAATTAGATTTATCTTATAGATTCTTTTGAAAGGAAACGTTTTGTAGTCGTTAAAGCATGTTCTATATATAATATTTAAATTCATATATTTTTATGTAATAGAAAGTACACTCACTAACACATTTGAAGCAGAAGAGTATAAGGAAGTGATTTAATCAACAAATCGTGAGAAAAGAGAACAGGAGATGACTAAAATAGACTTTTAGTTTAAATCAATCATTAATTTAATTCACACATTTTTATCTTCTCCTACTGCACACTTCTTTATATCATAGAAAATAAAATGTCCACTGGGGTGATTTGAGAGATGCTGTCATTTTGTCATCACTTCAGTTCTCCTAGAATTCAACTGAAGTACAGATGAAGGCGATATTACCAATAAAAATAGATTTAAATGTTTTTATTTTATAGCTAAAAGAATGCGACTTCTAACATCAATCTAGAAACTACTACAGATTGCTTTACACTATGGTTTAAAATAATTAACAAACAATAATAAACTGACAACATACTCAGAAATGAACACCATGTTATTTTATAAGGAATGAATAGATATGATTATTGAATCAAATACTGAAACAAAGTGCTTCAAGTGAGGAGGGAAAAGAAAAGATGACAGAACTGTACATAGGAATATTAGAGCAGGTAAACAGAAGTAATTAGAATTACCTCTGTATTGTTGAGGTTGTTCAGGAAGTGTGGAAATGCTTGAGTAAAGTAGGTAAAGTCCAGAGAAGGGTCGTTTATCTTACAAGAGGTTTTTGACATAAGGACATCCTGAAGTATGAAATGGAATTAACTTAGACATAAAATGTAAGGTCATGAGAGAGAAATAACTGATTTCTTATGAGTTGAAATTTGTTCTGGACTATTCCAATTACCCCAATAAACATTATGTAAATACTTGTATTCTCATATTCTACCATTTTCCTATAAAATATAGAAAAATTATCATTAGGGAGTAGAGAAGAAGACTCATTCTAATGTTGAATTTTAATATTATAATATATGATAAATAAAAAGTATTTACAATGATATTGCCTTTTGTTGAATAGTGTGTTCCCTCTATAAAACTTATCAATATTTCTAACTATTCCATAAAATGATGGTTATTGCTATTTATTTTTTAGACACAAAGGCTGGAGTCAGAAAGCACATAGGCTGGGACTTAGTCCGAGTTTGAATTCTGAATTGTAATTTTTAAACTTATATTCTTTTGTCTTTGTGGATGATGGAAATTCATGGGCCTACTAAATCTTGAGTATTAGAATGTCCTGGCATTACATACGTGCAGAAGCCTAGCTCCATATACATTATAGTCTGCATGCTGCTGTACTTTCATTTCTGATGACATGATGATATATCCTCTAAAACTAAGTTTTATGAATAAAAGTATTTGTTCAGTTTACAACTCTAAGTCAAGCCAGGGACAAGAATCAATTAACAAAGAGAGAATAAATACATGGGTGTTTACTTCTCAGCTCTTTTTCTTCATTCTTGTATACTCCAGACAGCAAATGCAAGCAATGGTGCTATAAAACTAGGCCAAGTCTTCCCATATCAAATAAGACAAAACAATCTCCCAAAGGTCTTGACCGTATGGTCAAGCTTGTTTTACGTAATCTGTCACTGAGACTCTAATACCAGATGATGCTATTAACAAGTTGACAAGTATAACTAACCATCACAGATAAAAGGCCTTCAAAGGGCTTACAAATTGTAAACTTTGCATCCCACTTTGTTGATACAATAATTAATAATATCCAACTCTTGGATAATATCTATTTAATATCAAGACTAGTAAATTGGGCAATGGAAGAAAGGCAAGGGACAAAATGGACAATACTAACAAGCTTGTATTGTGATAATCTGCTTGAAAGTATGTGTGCATTTTATTTAAGTTAAATAATGTATATTCTGAATGGACCACAAATATATTGATTAAATCCCAAAAGTCAGCATTAAATTAAAAATAAGGATATGGAGAGACATGATGAATTTTGTTTGGAGAATAACAAACTAGGGTAAATTATTTTTGTCAGATTACTAAATTTTCTCGCATGATCACTGCACAGAAGCCTCTTTCCTGGACTGTGCAGTGGGGATAAGTGTCCACCAGAAGAAAATCAAAACGCAGAAAATTGTATTATTAGCAGATAGACATATAATATAATCTACCGATTGTTTCCTGTTCCTAATTGGTTGTTGGACACTGGCAAGGAGGAGTACTCGATTAAAATCACAAACACATGTGCAGTGTGGGAGGAAAAAGAAGCTAGAGTGTGGTTAAAGTATTAAGTTCATCTCATCTCTAGTTTCCTCAGTTTTCCTGAAGTTGAAATCTGCCCACTCTTCACACAGGAACAAGAAGTAGAATCTTACAAAGTATTGCCCTAAGAAACTTGGAAAAGTTTCATGTTTTCACACTTAAAAACCCTAAGCATTTATCAGTTAAGTTATTCCTTATAATTCAAGATTGCACAATGAAAAATATTGTTTGTTTAGTTTTCAAAAAAAAAAAAAACTTTATAAGGTTTTTGGAAGGAATCCTTCCCCCATCTCCAAGAGATATTGAAAAATGTAAATAGGAACACCCAGGAATTTGATTTTGGTTATTTTAAGGATTGTAGATTCTCTCTTCATACCACTACATTTTGTCTTTGAAGATAAATGCAGTGAGCTCTGGGGCCACAATTTCTGTGGGTTGGAGATTTATGCCTGAAACTTTTAGAATCACAAACTTTCCAGTTTCCTCCTGCAAGGATAGTTTAGAGGTTCTCCATCTGCTCTTATAGATTTTTTTTAAATTATGGTTATTCAGCATTGAATTTTAGGAAGAACATAAAAAATTAAAGAAGATAAAGGGCTATCCAACATACACAAGATCTCATGAAAACAAAACACACCATTCAATTAGTGTCTGTTGGACTAATTTTTAACATTCTGAATTCTTAAAAAAATTGTATCATGTACATGAAAAAAAACAAGGATACCAAGTTCTAAAAATTATGCAAAATATATTTTATCTGTGGACCTTGAATTCAACATATATTGGGTCAATAATTAAATATTGAACTTCCCACAATTTTTTTTCCTTGGCTTAATTGCAGTTTCAAGGCTTTAACGATGGATCACTAGCAACTGCCATTAATGATTACAAATATTATACAGCTGATACATCCTCTGTGGAAACCAGATACATTTTTGATGTATTTTGAACCTCAGTGCAATCCAGAGTCTACTGATCTATGTTTACTGAAAAAGCTTCCCTACTTACTCCTAAGTTAGCTTTCTAATGTTCCATTTTGTACCAGATCTGGCGTCATGTATCATTTGATGTGCCAGCTCCTAATTAACTGAGTATTAAATTTTGAGTTTTCAGTGATTAAAAGACCTAACACTTTCTTCAAGTAATATTTGCTGTTTTAATTTTGCCTTTGATTTAAAATACAGCTGGAAGCCACTGAGCATGGGAAACAGATTTTCCTCCTGACCTTGAAAGACTTGTAATTTGTTATAAGGTTGTTTTTCATTACAAGGTTGATGGCCTCCTAGGACCTTCAAAACCTGTATTTCCTACGTTTGGAAAATTTGTGAGTTATGGAAAAAAATAAATTACTGAATAATTCACTGCCTAACAGAGCCAGCACAGTGCTCAGGAACATGGGATCTCCAGTGAATCTTTTGGCAGCCTTCATTTTGAATTACACTCACCGCTTCAATGTGATTATTGACTGAATTATGCTATTGTGTTAAGGCCAATTTTCAGTGTCCTGTGGGGAGGGAGACTTAATATTCAGTTAATTACATTTGTTCTATTAAGAGGAGAAACCCATTGCCTCTCCAATTTCTCAGTTTCTGTTGCACATAGGTGAGTTTATTGACGGCTATCCCCACATTCTGCAATCCACATTGCAGTGCCTGCTGCCATTCAATTGTCCTTAATTTTGAGTCTTCAGTTCAGCTCTGTAGAATCCCAGAAGTCAGTGGTTAGGAACACAGTCCTGTTGCAACATTCCTTTTGTCTGTATTTAAGTTTCTAACTCTTGTTTTGAAAAATACCATTCATGAGGATTTTCTTATTTTTAAAATAGTTTTTCTTACGTCTTAAATGCTTGCAAATTGCTCACACATATGTGTTGAAAGAGGGGCGGCCGGGCTGTGTTCCCGGCACCCGGCCGCTGGCATGGCTTAGCTTATGCACCGAAATAATTACATGGAAACTGTATTCTTTTAAACACTGCCTGGCCCATTAGTTCCAGCCTCTTATTGGCTAGCTCTTGCACCTGGACTAGCCCATTTCTGATAATGTGTGTAGCACCCCAAGGTGTGCTTACCGGGGAGATTCTAGCCTGCGTCCGCCTGGAGTGGGAACATCATGGCGACTTCTGACTCAGCTTCTCTTTCCCAGCATCCTGTTCTGTCTACGACGCCTACCTAATTTTCTGTCCTATGAGAGCCAAGGCAGTTTCTTTATTGATAAGAAATCACTCCCACATCACATATGTTGACATTTAGTACTCTAAGTATCATTGTCTACTCAAATTTAGAGATGAATTGAGTCTCAGCAAGCAGAAGAACTAAACTCCTAAAAGTCAAGTGAAAATGGCCTGTTTGACTGGTTTCAATTTATTCCCGAAAGGCAGTTTAGTAGCACAGAGGCTACAGACAGTGTGACAAGATGTGACTGTTTTGACTGTGGTCCTTACTGGTACAGATTCAAGGAAATAGCTTTGTGCTTTCCTCCCTCTGCCTAGTACAATGAGTTTGGAGTTCATAAACATTTGAGATACATTAATGATAAAGTACAGGAAACCATTCAACAGATAATTTTAATAGAGGAAACATCTTCTACTACTCTCAGACTATATTTCTCTCTCAACAACAGTAAATTCTTGAGCGTCTAGTACATGAAGCCCAGAAGCACAAGTATCTGTGGCCTTCAGTACAAGCTAGTGGTTATACAGCACATATATCTCATTTAAAATAGTGAAGATTTTGCTGAATGGGAAAAACATTTCAGAAAAATTTTCATACTCTGTTTTCATATATGCTTTATTTTATTTGCATTTTATTGTATTGTTGGTTTGCAATACTAGAGTGTGAAGCTAGGATATCATATGTGGTGGAATCTATCATTGAATTATATCCACAAAGTTGTCTCCCTGACCACGAGGACAATCAAGAAGAGCTGAATTTTGGGTCCTCTGGCTTAATTGCAGATCAAATACATACAGGCTGGGGAGCTGGGGCGCCTCAGGAGAAAAAACTTGCAATGGATTAAGGATTTCTACCTCTTTGATACTCTCAAGTTATTAAATCCAATTTACATTAAATGTGTGTGCTCATGCACATGTGACTGTGTGTGTGTGTGGGTGCTTTTGTGTTTGTGTTTACTTTTAAAATAACCCTTCACTTTAAAAATACTCAAATTTAAATAGGTTACTTTGGCCCAGCACAGCTGCTCAATATACCGGTGAAAGTATATGGTCTATTTCTGGTCATTTCTATAGTAGTTTCCATAATGTGCAACTTTCTTAATCATAATTCTGGGTGTTTTATTCCATATTTCTATGTCCAAAATCTTCTAACCACCTTTACTTCCTTTTCTTCATTCTAGCCCTCCTCAGAGTAAAGCAACTGATCTTTCGAGATTTTCAGAAGAACGGTGCTAGCAAACTAAAATGATTGAGAAATTATGAAGATCAAAGTATTATTCTCTATGGTTTTCTTACTGAAGTACTGAGGTCTATTATGTATTGAATTGATATGTAACTCTATTATCTTTTTAATTATAGTGTTATTGAAAACTCCAGTGCTATCTTGATAACCAAATTTCTGATTGTGACATACCAACTGTCCAGGATAATGTCAAGAGGGATGATGGCTAGACTTTGCGGTTGGACTTTTATCATCTAGTCAGCTGGTTACATTTTGAGATTGGAGAAATCTGTAATTTCATGTTCAACTGTGAGAAAAGAGCTTTTACAAATTTTGGGTGTTGTGTGCTTGGGTTTTAATTCCATTTTATTCATCTTTTGCACTCATTTTCTTCTAACTGCAACCCTCTCAATCGTTAGTGGGTTGCAGTTCAAAGCCAAGGCTAAGACTCTGATAAATTTTCTTCTTTCCAAGTTAGCATGTGCTTTGCCATTGCCATTGTTCCCATCTTGTTAATGCGACCATTTCTATGATGGAATGTTTTGCAGCAGACTTCCTGGTGTTCTGGCTTTTATAATCATACTATGCTTGTAATAGCTGTGCTTTCTGACCATGAACAAAGAAACAATTTTTAGTTTTTATTAACTTTATTTTTCCTTGTACAACACATCTGTTACTTTTCCTATTCCTGCAACCAAATTTAGGAAGAGAAAGAAAGATTATCTTACCCACATTGCGAGTGTACTGTCAATAATATCAGACACATCGTGGTGTCAGGAAGAGACTTGAGGAGTCTGTCCATAATGCTTCGGCAGCCAACAAGAAGAGAGTTAAAAAATATTGGTATTCTGTTTACACTGCCCTTTTTATTCAGTCTGGGGCCACAAAACGTAAAATATGGTGAGCCACATTTAATAGCTGTCTAACCAACTCACTTAACATAATCTTTTATATCATTCACAAACATGACCAGAAATTTGTCTTTTGTGTGGTTCTATACCCACACAATCTGACAATCTATATTAACAAACATAAGCACATTATAACAATATTAGACTATGTTGTATCTTATCTGAAACTATGACATAACTCATCCATCTTTATACTTTATTAAATTTCTAAAAATCTACTTTTCTATACATTTGAAACACCAACTTCTATTAATAATGAGAATATATTCGTAGAGAAATGTACGTATGAAGCAAATATCTGCACTTTATTTTGTTCTCTACATCAATCTAGAAATTCTGCTAAATCCATTACTTTGACAAAACACAATGGTTTTTCTTTTAAAGTTTCTTATAATGATTTATAGATTTTTTTGTGTGTGTTGTTTTTAGTTGACTTACCAATTGCACCTGAATCTACTAATAATTTAACTATCTTCTGTAGCCCCACAGCCTCACGACCTACATTCTCCCAGTTAGTGACCAGCTGCTCAGGCCACAGCCTGATGGAATTTCCGGTCCAGCAGGCACCTACTCTGCCACTGCCACCAAATGCAGATTTCAAATAAATCTCTGTTGTTCTCTTTACCAATATAGACTAGGAGTCAGATGTTGGGGTGAAAACCTGCAAACTCAGAGCATCCTAGAAATAAGCATCTGACCTTCCTTTATGTTGGAGACCCAGCAAGTGAGCGTCTCTTCACCTGTCCCAAACCAAAAAGACCACGAGGAACCAGTAGTAGTCCCTCCCTGCTCCTTCCTGTGCACCTCTATACTCTCTGGCTGCTCTATACTCTCTATACCTAATTCCTGTAAACTTGTTGCTGGTGCTACCTCTTTATTCAGGGTTAATTGCATCAACACAGTTTCAGATTTCACCATGCTATCAAATATCCTGCAACAACTTTGCTTTTCCATTAGAGTTAATGAGATGACTCAGTGTGTAAAAGTGCTTGCTGCCAAGTCTGTCAATCTGAGTTTGGTTCTTGGAAAACACATGATGGAAGGAGTGAATCATGTCCCATTGCCCACAAGCTGTCCTCTGTCCTATGCATGGCAAACACACAAATCACACACACACACACACACACACACACACACACACACACACAGTTCCTAAATTTATTCTTGAACTCTTACAATGAAATGACCAGTTTTGATTTTATATATATGTGTGTGTGTGTGTGTGTGTGTGTGTGTGTGTGTGTGTAGTGTGTAGTGTTGAAAGTGGTCCCAGATATTTTTGTCTCTTTTACTCTGCGACCTCCAAAGACCTCAAAAGGCTTTGAATAGACAATGGATACCCAAGAAGCAGGAAAGAATCAGTGTTGAATGAGAATGTGCCTTTGTATGTTACCCTTAGAGGAGTGAAGTTCTGTAATCTTGCTCAAGAGAAGTTCTTTAAAAAGGCAATGACTGAAACATTCGGAAACCTAGCTACTGCACACAAACCAGAACCAGCCGACCCCTGATAAGGACCATCAGGGATCTGGGGCAAAAATGTATCTGGAGTTTGAGTGACTGTGATTATAAAGAAGATAGTCAGTCTAAAACTTCATCTTGACTCAAGATCTTATTGTCAGCAGTGAAACTCTTCCAGGATTGTAACCAGACAAAAGCCGAGTGAATGAACAAGTTGGGATTCGTGGCTCATCCCTAGGGTCCCCTCACTGCTTACATATGACACAACCACACATGGGAGTCAGGATTATAGAAATAAGTCACAAGAACTCCAGCTGTGTTAAAGTGCTTGGTTATCCCTCACGGTTTCAGAGGCATCAAAGAAATCACACTGAAGACAAACACCATGAATATGAGCGCTATTGGAAAGCCTTTAGGGAATGCTATTACGTTCAAATACGTGGGAGAACTCACAGTGGAAAGAACTGTATGGATGAAAGCAATGCTTGAATGTCTTCTATTCTTTGAGCAGCACTCAAAGATATGGAGAAACTCACAGGGGAATGGAGCACTATGTATCTAAGCAATGGAGGAAAGCCTGCTGTGTTCTCAGTTCACGCAAGAGGTATTAAAACTGCACAGTGCACAAAAAGTCTACATAACTCTATAACTGAGGGAAAGCTTCAGTTTAATTTTCCACCATGAGTGAGCAAGCTTTGAGGAAAGAACCTGCAGTGATTCCTGTTCCTTTCTTAGACAGAAGAGAAATTACCCGTGTTTGTGTGCAAGTAATATGGAGAGGTTTTTGTTTCTTCCAGTTGCATTTTGGTATACAGAGGAACTCAGACTGAAGTCAAAGTCTGTAACCTCTATTTGAGTGATATGTAAAGGCCTACAGTGGTCTCAGAGCCCCCAGAAATCTTGAAATAACCCACACTGAAAAGAAAGCTTACCTATATGAGTGATGTAGGGGAATCTTTAGTCCACTCAGTTCTTTTCACAAACATGAAGCAACTCACCTTGTGCAGTAACCCTAAATGCAGAAAATAGGAGGGCATTATCCTGAGAATGTAAAGCACTAATCTGTCAACTCAAAGCAAAGTATATTTTCCTGAGCTAAATTCACATATATAAAAGAATACCCCATGGAGACAAATCTCTTGAATGGAAGTTCAGAAGTCTCAATCTGGTCTACTGTTAAGAATGGACACTAGACCAAAATCACACAGAAGTGTAAATTTTCAACCAATTTGTTAATTGTAGAATATATTCTCAAAAATCAATGAAAATTCTTTATAAAGTATAATCCTATGAATATACGCAATAAAGAAACATAATCCAAAATATTTTTAGAATGGTCCCCAAAATACACAATCTGAAAGAAATGTTCTAAATTCATAAGTATGTTGTATTTATTGGCTGCTCAGCCTGATACTCATTCAGATACCTGAAGTGTGTATGTCAGTTACTTGTCTCATTTTTGTGATAGGATACCTAAAAAGGGCCATGGCACAGCCATTTATGACAGGAACAGCAAAAGTCATCAAACCAGCACAGCCGTTTGACAACGATCCAGCAAAGATGAGCTCCACATGATGGCTGCCATGCCACTTTTGAGTCTGTTCACCACCTGTTGCATAACTGGAAGACAATTAATATTTGTACAATTTGAGGATATTGGATTGATGAAAATGTTTCTTATGAATCATCTAAGCCTTCTCGCAGGTACAATGCTTCAAAGTATCTCCAGGGAATTCCTGATCATACTACTGCTCCTGCTTTTAGGGAGATACCCTCATCCAAGGTAGTGCTGGTCCAGTGGTTTCCTAGGGTTTACATGACATTTGTTATCTGTGTGAACACTTCCAGAATTAGGTAGAGCATGATATGCTAACTATCATCCATTTCTAATGTGGTTTGACTTCCTTTAAGTGACCAGTATATGTTTCAGGGATATCTCTTAATCAGATATTGCTCTGGACCTATTTGATTTTCTATATCAGAAATACACTGTTGTCTTCTTTCTTACTCACTTTGTCCATGTGACGTTATTTATGGTAACTATGATGGGGATCGGGAGAAGTAAATTTGAACATCTAGCAAGAAAACATTTCTGTCTAAGTAAATGAGAAGCAGCTAAAGAAATTAGAATTCTAAACCTACCTCTATCAGACTGTGATACCAAACAAAAAATAACTATTTGGATGTTCCTTACATTTAATTTCAAAAAAAAAATAATTCTTGCTACAGAATTTTTGCAACTACAGGGCAGGGTAGAACAACTGCCAATGGAAGCTGAACACTAATAAACTTTGACTTAGTCATTTACAGTGACAAGTAAAACACAAAAATATTGAAAGGTGGTCACAAACAGGATCCCTAAATACTTGAACTGCTACAGTCTTTACGTAATTATGGCAAACACGGGACTCTTGGCACTTTTGTAAATTCAAGTACAAGCTGCTCCTTCATGTGAGGAAGCATTTTATTAGATGGGAAAGTGTCTGCCTCAGCTATTATAAAAAAGGCCACCACATTGATAATGAAAATAAAACATGTGATGGACTTCTTGGTGATTTGTGAAAATCACGGACGTAATATGCATGCATACACTGAGATCTACACATAATGAACCTTTATCATATACGGAAAGAGTTTGGGCCTTCTGTTCTTCCCTTATTCTCCTATGTTTGCTGAAGGGCAGTGTGTGTTAGGTGGTAAACTTCCAGATGACCATCTCCTGCCTTGACTTCAGTCCAGTATCTCACTCAGCATCCTATACAGTGAAGAGATGCTGAGTGAGATACTCTAGTAGTGTATGAGCAAGTCAGTAAGAAAGAGTGACAATTTAGTATAAAATTAATGTGTTGGAATAAAGTTTCAGTCAGCATCCTATTCCAAATTAGAAGAACAAAACTGCCAATCATTTCACAGTGTAGAGATTAGATTGAAAATGTATTTTTTTTAAAAAAAATGAACCTTTTTCATCACAAAAGCTAATTTTCTTGCATTTTCTTTTTTTCCATCCTGAAAGAATGTGCAGCAGGGCATGAAGTACTCCACTGTAGGCTGGAAGAGTATAGCGAAGGACCAGCTTGTGTCTTCAGGTGTTGATACAGAAGAATCTCTGCCAAACCCTCAGGAAATAGCGATCTTTCAGGACTAAGCCACCACCCTGTTGAACTTGCCTATGGTATTTAAATGAGTATACCTTAATACTTTTATGGATAAAATAGGAAAATAAGTATTTATTAAAATTTTGTGTTGTAGCTGATTACTTAGCCTAGAAATATATCTTAGCATTTCACAGAGTAGAGATTAAATTGAAAATATATTTTTAAAAAAATTAATTCTTTTAATCACAACAGCTAATTATTTTGCATTTTCTTTTTTTCCATCCTGAATTTCTCTCACTTCGCCCCCTATCCCTTATTTCTTAGTCTTACTTTACTTTCTACCTCCCACCCTCACCCCCTCAAATCTGGCTTTTCAGGCAATTTTGCAAGAAAAGTAGAGACAAATAGAGAGTTTTCAATTAGTTTTATCCAGGCTGTTCTTAGTTCAAGAGGAGGAAAAAATGTACACTCTGTCTTATCCTTTCTTTGGCATGTTAGACTCACAATTAAATAACAAGGTTTGAACAGTGGAAAAATTTTTATATTTTCACCAATTTCATTCTTTTATCTTTATAGAGGGATTCAATTGCTAGAATCAGGATCTGATCATATCCACAGATGTTTTCATTCTTTCAATGTTTTATTTATATATTACTAAACAGATATTATGTTATTGCTAGGACCCTGAAAATCAGTAATCTTAAAAACATAACACATTATTGAGTTCAATACATTTTAAGTAAAGTCAAGATTTAATAGTATGAATGCTTGGAGTAATGTATGTGTTCTAGAAATGTCAGCACGGTGTTTTCTATTTGAAAATAGAAAATAGGTTCTGTTAACTGAATTCAGGAAAAGAACGTAAAGAAGCTCTGGCCCATAATAATTTTTAAGTGTTAGTAGTTGTCATGTGAGGATAGAAAAATGAGAAAAAAAGTGTCATTTCTAAATATGAAAAACATAATCATTTTTGCATAATCAAATTATGCTTAAGAATTTTTAGAAATTGAGAGTTCACTGGTGTAGGTTCTACAACATTTCTAGGAGGTGCAGTCTTGCAGCTATCATAAGTATCCAATCAAGACTAGAACAAAGAGGAAAACTGATGTGCTAATACGAAAGGGTATATTTCAGTAGACTGCAACCTTAGAGAAATACAGACAACTAAGGAATACTAAGAGCAGGCAAAAATATCTTCTCAAGGACGAATTCCAAATTTAATATTCCAATACTAATTGTCAGTCCTGAAATCAATGAAAATGGCGCTGGGACAGGGTCCGAATTGGGAGGACATTCGGGAGGGTGGTGGCTCCTTTGTCTAGGTGGCCGGCCTGCACCAAGCGGGTCCGGCCCTTTGTTTGCGGGACGCCCAGGCAGCAGGGAGATCAGATCCGGGTGCCAGGAGGGCCATCGCTGGGGACGGTCCCTGCTTCTACACTGAAGAGATACACCCAGAGACACAGGCACAGCAAAGACAGGACCAAGACACCAGGCCTCTCTTGGCTTCATTTGAAAGAGGAGATGGGAAGGCGCCAATGCAAGAATTCCTCCAACAACCTGAAAGGCAACATGACATCACCAGAACCCAGGGATCCCGAAATAAGAAGAATTGTACACCCTACTCCAGAAGAAGTAGAAGAAATCGACCCAAAAGTGAATTTTTTGAAAATAATAGAAGACCTTAAACAGGAGGTGAAAAACTGCCATAAACAATTAGAGATTACAAACAAAAAGGTAGAGGAAATGAATAAATCGCTCAAAGATACCCAAGAAAACCAAGAGAAACAAGAAAATGCAATCAAACAGGTAAGGGAAATGGTTCAAGACCTGAAGAATGAAATGGAAGTAATGAAGAAAACACAAACCGAGGGAAGGTTGGAGATGGAAAATCTGGGTAAACGAACAGGAACTACAGAGACAAGTACTACCAACAGATTACAAGAGTTAGAAGAAAGAATGTCAGACACTGAAGATACCATAGAGAAAATTAACACACTGATCAAAGAAAACAGCAAAACCAACAAATTCTCATCACAAAACATTCAGGAAATATGGGACACAATAAAAAGACCAAACCTAAGAATAATTGGGATACAAGAAGGAGAAGAAGTACAGCTCAATGGTTCAGAAAATATATTTAATAAAATTATAGAAGAAAACTTTCCCAGCCTAAAGAAAGATATTCCTTTGAAGGTTCAAGAAGCATACAGAACACCGAATAGACTGGACCAGAAAAAAACATCTCCTCGCCACATAATAATCAGAACACAAAACATCCAGAATAAAGAAAGAATATTAAGAGCTGCAAAGGAAAAAGGTCAAGTTACTTATAAAGGTAAACCTATCAGACTTACTCCTGACTACTCTATGGAAACCATGAAAGCCAGAAGGTCCTGGATAGATGTACTGCAGAAGCTAAGAGAACATGGATGCAAGCCCAGACTACTATACCCAGCCAAGCTTTCGTTCACTATAAATGGAGAAAACAAAATTTTCCAGGATAAAAACAAATTTAAACAATACGTAGCCACAAATCCAGCCTTACAGAAAGTAATAGAAGGAAAATCACAAACCAAGGAGACCAACAATGACCACAATAACTCAAACTTCTAGACACCCTTTACCAGCGCAACTAAAAGAAAGCAAACACACAAACCCTATGACTAAAAAAGTGACCAGAGTTAGCAACCACTGGTCATTAATATCCCTTAATGTCAATGGACTCAACTCACCTATAAAAAGACACAGGCTAAGAGATTGGATACGCAAACAGGATCCAACATTCTGCTGTTTACAAGAAACACACCTCAACCACAAAGATAGGCACCTACTTAGAGTAAAGGGATGGGAAAAGGTTTATCAAGCAAATGGACCTAAGAAACAAGCAGGTGTGGCCATACTAATTTCTAACAAAGTTGACTTCAAACTTAAATCAATCAGAAGAGATGGAGAGGGATATTTTATACTCATAACAGGAACAATTGATCAGGATGAGGTCTCAATCCTGATTATCTATGCCCCTAATATAAAAGCACCCACATATGTAAAAGAAACATTACTAAAACTCAAAGACGCCATCAAACCGCACACACTAATAGTAGGAGATCTCAACACTCCTCTTTCACCAATGGACAGGTCAATCAGACAGAAACCTAACAGAGAAATAAGAGAATTAATGGAGGTATTGAATCAAATGGACTTAACAGACATCTATAGAACATTCCACCCAAATAGGAAAGAATATACCTTCTTCTCTGCAGCTCATGGAACCTTCTCGAAAATTGACCACATCCTCGGTAACAAAGCAAACTTCCACAGTTACAAAAAAATATCCATAACCACCTGTGTCTTATCAGACCACCACGGACTAAAGTTAGAATTCAACAACAATGCTACCCCCAGAAAGCCTGCAAACTCATGGAAACTGAATAGTCAACTATTGACCCACACCTGGATTAAAGAAGAAATAAAGAAAGAAATTAAAGTCTTCCTTGAATTCAATGAAAATAAAGAATCAACATACTCAAACTTATGGGACACTTTGAAAGCAGTCCTAAGGGGAAAGTTCATAGCCCTTAGTGCCCACTTAAAGAAAACAGAGAAAGCATACATTGGAGACTTAACAGCCCACCTGAAAGCTCTAGAAAAAAAGAAGCAGACTCACCTAGGAGGAGTAGAAGACTGGAAATAGTCAAACTGAGGGCTGAAATCAACAAAATAGAAACACAGAAAACAATCCAAAGAATCAATGAAACAAAAAGCTGGTTCCTGGAGAAAATCAACAAAATTGATAAACCCCTATCCAAACTAATCAAACGGCAGAGAGAGAATCTGCAAATTAATAAGATCAGAAATGAAAAGGGGGGACATAACCACAGACATAGAGGAAATTCAGAGAATCATTAGATCTTACTACAAAAGCCTGTATGCCACAAAACTGGAAAATGTAAAAGAAATGGACACTTTTTTTAGATAAATACCATATACCAAAGTTAAATCAGGACCAGGTGAGCAATCTAAATAGACCTGTCAGTCGCGAAGAATTAGAAGCTGTTATCAAAAACCTCCCCACCAAAAAAAAGCCCAGGACCAGACGGTTTCAATGCGGAATTCTACCAGAATTTCCAAGAAGACCTAATACCTATACTCCTTAAGGTATTTCACAATATAGAAACAGAAGAGTCATTGCCAAATTCCTTTTATGAAGCTACCATCACTCTGATACCAAAACCACACAAAGACTCAACCAAGAAAGAGAATTACAGGCCAATCTCACTCATGAACATCGACGCAAAAATCCTCAACAAAATACTGGCGAACCGTATCCAAGAATACATTAGAAACATTATCCATTATGATCAAGTAGGCTTCATACCAGAGATGCAAGGCTGGTTCAACATACGAAAATCTATCAATGTAATCCATCATATAAATAAACTGAAAGAAAAAAACCATATGATCATTTCCTTAGATGCTGAAAAAGCTTTTGACAAAATTCAACATCCCTTTATGATAAAAGTCTTGGAGAGATTAGGGATACAAGGGTCATACTTAAATATAATAAAAGCTATTTACAGCAAACCGACAGCTAACATCAAATTAAACGGAGAGAAACTCAAAGCCATTCCACTTAAATCAGGAACACGACAAGGCTGTCCACTCTCTCCATACCTCTTCAATATAGTGCTTGAAGTTTTAGCAATAGCAATAAGACAACATAAGGGGATCAAGGGGATTCGAATTGGAAAGGAAGAAGTTAAACTTTCGTTATTTGCAGATGATATGATAGTCTACATAAGCGACCCCAAAAACTCCACCAAAGAACTCCTACAGCTGATAAACGCCTTTAGTAATGTGGCCGGATACAAGATCAACTCCAAAAAATCAGTCGCCCTCCTATACACAAAGGATATGGAAGCAGAGAGGGAAATCAGAGAAGCATCACCTTTCACGATAGCCACAAACAGCATAAAATATCTAGGGGTAACTCTAACCAAAGAAGTGAAGGATCTATTTGACAAGAACTTTAAGGCATTGAAGAAAGAAATTGAAGAGGATACCAGAAAATGGAAGGATCTCCCTTGCTCTTGGATTGGGAGGATCAACATAGTAAAAATGGCAATCCTACCAAAGGCAATTTATAGATTCAATGCAATCCCCATCAAGATCCCATTAAAATTCTTCACTGATCTTGAAAGGACAATAATCAACTTTATATGGAATAACAAAAAAACCCAGGATAGCCAAAACAATCTTGTACAATAAAGGTACTTCTGGAGGCATTACCATCCCTGACTTTAAACTCTACTATAGAGCTACAGTAATGAAAACAGTGTGGTATTGGCATAAAAATAGAGAAGTTGACCAATGGAATCGTGTAGAAGACCCGGATCTTAACCCACAAACCTATGAACACCTCATTTTCGATAAAGGTGCTAAAAGTATACAATGGAAGAAAGAAAGCATCTTCAACAAATGGTGCTGGCACAACTGGATGTCAACCTGTAGAAGAAAGAAAATTGACCCATATCTATCACCATGCACAAAACTCAAGTCCAAATGGATCAAAGACCTCAATATCAATCTGAACACACTGAACCTGATAGAAGAGAAAGTGGGAAGTACCCTACAAGAGATGGGCACAGGCGATCGCTTCCCTAGGTATAACCCCAGCAGCACAGTCATTAAGGGCAACATTGAATAAATGGGACCTACTGAAACTGAGAAGCTTCTGTAAAGCAAAAGACACTGTCACTAAGACAAAAAGGGAACCCACTGACTGGGAGAAGATCTTCACTAACCCCGCAACAGACAAAGGTCTGATCTCCAAAATATATAAAGAACTCAAGAAACTAGACTTTAAAATGCTAATTAACCCAATTAAAAAATGGGGCACTGATCTGAAGAGAGAATTCTCAACAGAAGAAGTTCAAATGGCCAAAAGGCACTTAAGGTCATGCTCAGCCTCCCCCTTAGCGATCAGGGAAATGCAAATCAAAACAACATTGAGATATCACCTTACACCTGTCAGAATGGCTAAAATCAAAAACACTAATGATAGCCTTTGCTGGAGAGGCTGTGGAGAAAGGGGGTACCCTCATCCATTGCTGGTGGGAATGCAAACTTGTGCAACCACTTTGGAAAGCAGTGTGGCGCTTTCTCAGGAAATTTGGGATCAACCTACCCATGGACCCAGCAATGCCACTCTTGGGAATATACCCACGAGATGCCCGATCATATGACAAGGACATTTGTTCAACTATGTTCATAGCAGCATTATTTGTAATAGCCGTAACCTGGAAACAACCTAGATGCCCTTCAATGGAAGAATGGATGAAGAAAGTATGGAATATATATACATTAGAATACTACTCAGCGGTAAAAAACAATGACTTCGCGAATTTTGCATGCAAATGGATGGAAATAGAAAAACACTATCCTGAGTGAGGTAACCCAGACCCAAAAGGATGAACATGGGATGTACTCACTCATAATTGGTTTCTAGAGATAAATAAAGGTCAGTGAGTCTATAATTTGATATCCTAAAGAAACTAAATAAGAAGGTGAACCGAAAGAAAAACATATAGCTATCCTCCTGGTTATGGGAAGTAGACCAGATTGCCGGGCAAAAATTTGGGATCTTGGGGGTGTGGTGGGAGGGGGGTGAGGGGAGAAGGGGGAGAGAAATGTGAGAAGGGGAGGATGGGGGGAACCTGGGGAAACGGGATGTTTGGGATAAAGGAAGGTTGGTTAGGGGAGCAGAGAAGCACACATCTTAATTAAGGGAGCCATCTTAGAATAGAAAAAAATATAAAATAAAAAAAAACAGTTTCCAATAGAGAGAGCTTAAAGCTGCCTAACAGGTACTCAAACAGGTAAAATATAAATCAACAGGTAAAGTATACAATAATCAACAAATACAGTATATTAATTATAATGCAGCTATGGCAAGTGTGCATATTAAATATAAAACTTATTCTACAACATTTTTATAAAAAAATGCTGTTTATGGCAAAATCTTCTCAAGTTTTGCCAATTAAGATATTAAACTCTTAATTTAAACCAGTAGCCTGTCTGGTACAAAAGGGCAGGATAAAAGCTAAAAAATGGCTTGATCCCCAGATGATTATTGCTACAATTCACACAACTGTATTTTGCTAATGTTATAGCAAAAAAAATCCCTTAAAGGATTTTATGCTAAATTTTACAAATGGCTCTTCCAATGGAGGAACTGCATATATGGCTAATAATAATAATAAAAAAAATATTATGGAGCATAATAAGGCTCCTTGTAAGCAGCTTATGAAACTTGCAAGTAGATCCAGATGCAAACGGATCTGACATGATAACACCAAGCTGACCTTTGCTAGGGCAAGGTGGAAAAGCCCTTGCAATGCATTATGAAAAAACCCGACCTATATATATTTGGGGTCGAGGATATGTTTATGCTTTTTTCACAGAAAGAAAATAAAAGCTGGGCCTGATGTCGAGGCTGCGCTGCGGACACAGAGGAGTTCCTGAGGCGATTGCAGAGAGGTCCTTAGTCTGGCTTTTCCTGCCCCCAAGGAGAGGAGTCCCTGATAACAGAATCTGCTGCTCCACTCTACAGGGTGTCAATTCTGCCTCCTGAGTCCAGGGAGACCCGGCTGAGATAATGCCAGGATGTGCTTCAGATAGCTGAATCCAGCTCACCTCACCCAGGAATCCCCACCGGCCCTGAAGCACAAGTGCTAAACTGCTTCTGCAGCTTGAACTCTGGTCTGCTTTGGAGCTGAGATGCAGACTGGACATCAGACTGTTTTAATCTTTGGGACACAGAACTCATTTTAATTAAAATACTAACCTCTTCACTTAAGAAGGGGAAAGATTGGGGGTTCCTGAGACTGTTGCTCAGAGTCTGGAAATGGTGGTATTTGACAACAATGTATGTCATTGTACTTTTACTGAAATTGATCTAATGATATTTGTAACTGCTTATAGATGTTGGGAAAGGTTTGACACATGCTGTAAAGTGTTTGGGTTTAATGCATATGTTAAGAATTTTAGATTTTGATCCCTTTTTCACCTCCCTAATTGATGACAGGCAAGCACACGTAACTTTTTGTGGAGTAGGCATTTAGGAAGGAGGACATACCATGGGCCAGACTAAAAGGTGAATACTGGGTTTGGAAGGTGCCCCTTTCTTCTTGTCTGGAGATGGAGTTATTGGTGCCAAAATTATATCATATCTTTTGTTTAAGGAGCACCTCACAGATTTTTCATTAATGATAGATACAGGGGCCCAATGACGGGAGTTAGTGTGGATCCTCACCTAAATTTCAAACCATACAGAGGCCGTACAGGCCGGCTCAACATGGCATGGTTTTTAGGTACGAGGGCGCTCTCCACATAGCCTAAGACAGGGTGCCCTGTGATCTGCTTACTTTAATCCTACTAGATACCTTTTATTTGAGAAGCTCCAAGAAACTAATGCTACTCATAAGGCACCCCTCTGTTCCCAGGAGAGGTAAATTGCTTCACCAGTCGAGAGGAGGGTCTCTCCTTGTCCCAGTCCCTTCTCCCTTAGATCTGACACCATGGTTGACTCTGTCTTGGTGCCCTCCACCTATAACTACTTAGCCTTTATATAAGAAAGGAGGAATATGTTGGGAGCCGTTTCCCCCCTAAAGATTGTTACAGAAACCATCACCTTGGGGAGCCTGCAGGGAACCCCAAACCCATAATTATGTTAAGAATAGTTATATTGGCAAAACCTGCCCCACACCCAATTAGCTATTCGCTAATTGCTAACGAACCTAATCTCATAGCGGAACTGCCTTAAATTCCAGCTATCCAGGGAACTAGGTGTGGCAACTCCTGACTTCTTGGCCTACCTGACCGGATGTAGGTTACGTGACTGGGACCACGCGGCCAGATTCCATGCTCCTGTGCCCTGCTCCCCAAGCCCTCATTCAGGGGGTATATAAGTTGTTACCCTGTCCCTAATAAATGGAGGCTTTGACAAAAAAAAATAGATATAGGCTAAATCAATATGTAAGAATTAGCCAATAAGAAGTTAGATCTAATGAACCAAACAGTGATTTAATTAATACAGTTTCTGTGTTGTTATTTCGGTTCTGGGAGACCAGGACAAACAAGGGGCCTCCTTCAACATCATTGACTTAATTGATTTGAGGAGACCCAAAATGAAAGTGGGTGGTTCCATTCCCTGGTGTTGCTTATTGTTCTATGTAAGATTAGAGAATGCAAGCTAAAGACCATGTATGTTTTTATTTATTCCTGTCTCCCTTGACTGTGTCTAGGACCTGACTAGTTGTTTTAACATCCTGTTGCCTTGTCATCTCCAAAAGAGATGGATTGTAAGTTACAAATGTGAACTAAAAAAGTCTCCCTAAAAAAAAAATTATTTGCAATGTAGCAACTATCCTGGGGTATGTGTAACTGTTATTTTACCTTTAAAATTAATAAAGCATATTTGAATGAAAAAAAAAAAAAAAAAAAAAAAAAAAAAA
>CAWTZC010000817.1:0-19364 GCA_963919715.1 Microtus obscurus | reverse complement strand
AAAAAGAAAAAGGAGATGGTAAGGAGTACTCTGTAAGCTTGATTTTTGGCAAATGCAAAAGCAATTTGATAGACTCAGTGTGGTGATGTTAATAAGGGTGCATGGGAAATTGGGTGTGTATAGGCAAACAAGAGAAAAAAGGAAACCCAACTGAAATTTCAAATTTCACATAAAATTAATTCAAATCTCTCTATTCATTTAAGTGTTAAACAATGAAACTTTGAAGGAGGAATACAGGATAAGGTATTTGGCACCTAGGACTTGCTGAAGACTTCTCAGACCTGACTCAAATTACAGCCTATATTTTAAAAGGAATTTATACACTGGAGGTTATCAGAATGAAAATGGGTGCTCTGTGGTCCATGAAATCCACTCAGCATGGCTTTTTAGGGGTTCACAGAGACTGAAACAGCAATCATGGAGCCTTTGTGGGAGCTTGCACAGCTTGGTGTTTGGGGAGACTCCTAACAGTGGGAATGGGGTTTCTCTGACTCTCTTTTGCCTGTTTTTTGGACCCTTTTCCTCTACTGTGTTGCCTCATCCAGCGTTGATGTGAAGGTTTGTGCCTGGTCTTACTTGTATCTTGTGTTGTGTTCAGTTGATGTCCCTGGGAAATCTGCTCTTTTCTGAGGGGAGAACAGGGTGGATCTGGGGAAGAGAGGAGGTGGGGGTAATGGGGAGGAGTGGAGGAAGTCAGGGGAAGCTGTGGTTGGGATATATCATATGAGAGAAGAATAAATAAAAACTTAAAAATAATAAAAAAAATAAAACATGTTCTAAATAAGACCATACAAGACCATGTTAAAAGGTTAAAAAGTAGAGAGGAGCTACAGGCTGAGGGGAAACATTTATAAGTCACACATATGACAGAAGGTTCACTTCTGGAAAAGAGATGTTCCTCAGTTTATAGTACAATTACACCCTGATAAACCAACTGTGTATTGAAAATATTTCGACTCAAAACTGTGTTTGACATACTTACTCTGTAAAGCATTATGGCCAACCATAATCATGTACAAAACATTCATATTTTCCTACAACTGGGCAAAAATCTTCAAACACAAAAGGCTTTATTTATTCATTCTTGAGGCAAGGGATAGGCATGTGTAGAGGTCAGAGAACAACTTGTAGAGTTTGCTCTTTCATTCTATGGGCGGGGAGGGATAAAACTGGGGTCATTGGGCTTGGTGGCAAGCACCTTTGCCTGCTGGGCCATCTCAGAGGTCCTGTCTATTTTTAATAAGGTATCGAATATCTCATATACACAAATTGACTGTTTCTTCGACACGATAGGTTTTGAATGTATGATATCAGTCTGCACGTGTTGAGGGCAGTAGCCTCGGATGTTTTCTCTTATGGTCACGTGTCTCACTAGGAGCCGCAGCTCCCAGCACAGTCCAGCCCAGCATTACCACACACTTATCCATAGTCCAGGAAAAGGTAAAACCTAAAATTGAAAGTCTAGTTGCTACTGAATGTGTATCCCTTTTCACGCCATCATAAATCTGAAATACTGCCAAGTGGAACCGTTGCAAGTCAGTCACCATCTGTGTATAAAGAATTCTCAGAAGTCAGCATTAAAAATCGAAGGGCCCATGAGATGGCTCAGCAGATAAAAGCGTTTGTCACACAAGCCTGACAAACTGAGCTCTAACCCCAGAGCCCTCAGTGGAAGGACAGAACCAACTCCTGGAAGCTGTTCTCTGATCTCCACATGCCCACAGTCTCAGGTCATGCCCCTGTGAACACACAGATCACACACATGCACACACACACCATTGTAAGCAAATAAATGTGACTAGACATTCGGCAAAAACCAGGAACACTAGCAGATAGTGACTGCCTTTGAAATTTCCTGCTTTGTGGAATGTCTGCTAAAAACTATGGGCCTGTAGGCCGAAGATTGATTCCCCCAATGGTACAGAGGAACTTTGGGTGACTGTACAGGCAGCAAGATGTCTCTGTCATTTCTAGAGTTTGAACTTTGCTGTTAAAGTTAAAGCTTTTCTTTTTTGTTTAAACAGAAAAAAGGAAGTGATGTGGGAGTGTCAATATCAATCTGTCATATCAATCTGTTGATTTCATTGGTTAAAATAAAGACACTGCTTGGCTGGTCCCATAGGTTAGAACATAGGTGGGTGGAGTAAACAGAATAGTATGCTGACAGGAAGAGGAAGTGAGCTCAGAATGCATGCAGCTCCGCTCAGAGAAGTCAGCCTCCTCTCTCGCGGGCCAGAGGGGATCGCTCGGCTCTCTGAGGCATGCTCGCGATGAAGCTCCGACCGACCCAAGATGGACGTAGGCTAGAATCTCCCCGGTAAGCGCACCTTGGGGTGCTAACACAGAATATTAGAAATGGGTTAGACCAGGTGCAAGAGTTAGCCCGTAAGAGACTAGAGCCAGTGGGCCAAGCAGTGTTTAAATGAAAAAAAAAAAAAAAACAGGAACACTGTAATGTACACTGTAATATACACTCTATTGTACAGATGGCAGAGGAGTACAACAGAAGCCATTTGATATCACTGACCTTAGATGACTGCAAATTAAACACAGACTTATCACCTATAAAAGAATCTCAAATAAAAGACAGGACTTCTTGAATTTTGCAGGCAAATGGATGGAAATAGAAAACACTATCCTGAGTGAGGTAAGCTAGACCCAAAAAGAGGAACATGGGATGTACTCACCCATATTTGATTTCTAGCCATAAATAAAGGACATTGAGCCTATAATTAGTGATCCTAGAGAAGATAAATAAGGAGAACCCAAAGAAAAACATATGGCATCCTCCTGAATATTAACCTTCATCAGGCGATGAAAGGAGACAGAGACAGAGACCCACATTGGAGCACCGGACAGAAATCAAGGTCCAAATCAGGAGCAGAAGGAGAGAGAGCACGAGTAAGGAACTCAGGACTGAGGGGGGTGCATCCACACACTGAGACAATGGGGATATTCTATCGGGAATTCACCAGGGCCATCTGGCCTGGGTCTGAAAAAGCCTGGGATAAAACCGGACTCCCCTGAACATAGCGGACAATGAGGACTACTGAGAAATCAAGAACAATGGCAATGGGTTTTTGATCCTACTGCATGAACTGGCTTTGTGGAAGCCTAGACAGTTTGGATGCTCACCTTACTAGACCTGGATGGAGGTGGGTGGTCCTTGGACTTCCCATAGGGCAGGGAACCCCTGATTGCTCTAAGGGCTGATGAGGGAGGGGGACTTAGTTGGGGGAGGGGGAGGGAAATGGGAGGCGGTGAAGAGACAGAAATCTTTAATAAATAAATAAATAAATGAAAAAAAAAACCCTGTCTCGAAAATAAAAAAAAATACTGAGGGAAAGTCACAGAGACTGGCTCTCCAAGGTATTGGTGATGAGTGTGTAAAACTGAGCAACCACACTAGAAAGTAGCTTGACCTGACATGGTGGTGCACACCCCCTTAATCCCAGCACTCAAAGGCAGAGACAAGCAGATCTCCTCATAAGTTCAAGGCTAGCCTGATCTATATATTGAGTTTCTTGTCAGCCATGGCTGCATAGTTGAGAAGCTTGTTTCAAAAAAGTAAAATTAGATAAGTTTGTCTTGGGGCTGGAGAAATGGCTCGGCACTTCAAGAGTCCTTGTTGCTCTTACAGAGGTTTGGTTCCCAGCACCCACATGGTGGCTCACAACCTGTATAACTCCAATTCCAGGGAATCTGGTGCCCCTTTCTGACCTCAGAGGGCACTAGGCAGACAGGTGGTACACAGACATACATAAAGGCAAAACATGCATACATATTAAATAAACAAACGTTAGTCTCAGAAGTATGAAGCCTCATACCTGTACACAGCCTAATCATTCATAGAGGTACCACCTAAAGAACTAACAATTGGAAGCAACCAAAGCATCCTCCAATAAATGAACAGTTTGGCAAACTGTGACAATACTAGGCTGTGAAATGAATGGAATGAAGGGGGTAACATGTCAAGGGTATTGTGTACAGACAAAATTGATCCACCAAAGAGCATGCATTATATGATGTTATGCATGTAAGCATCCTGAAAATGACCAAGTAGTTGAGGTGGAAGACAGATGGCGACTCCCCGGATGTGGAGATGTCTAGGAGGGTCAGGTTGATGACTAGGTAAGAAGAGTTCAGAAAGTCAATGAATCCATGAATCAACACTTAATAAAATACAGAGGGCTGTGCACACCCATCGTCCAATGTCATTTTCCTAACTTTCACTGTAATCGGGTTCTAGCTATTGAAAGAAACCATGGAAAGGGCTAAAGGGTTCCCAGGACCTTCCTTGTCCTCTTTTTGAGATTCCCAGTGAAGCAATAGCAAACTTTAAATAAAAGTTTCAAAGATAAGGTAACTATGTCATTCCCAGATGCAACCGAAATGCTAGAGAGCTGGGAAACAGCCTTGTGAGAAAGCTTTTTTTCCAGAGGGTGGGGTCGCCAGCTCTAACGTGCAGACCCAGCCAGAGGGAGGACAGTTGTCACCGTTGCGCTGGATACTACTGGTGTTTTGCATCAAGGCTTTCTCAGTGCCTCCATGAGAGACAGAAACAGACAGAGAAAAAGAGGGATGGAAGGAGAGAAGATGAGGACGAGGAGGAGGCAAAATAAGAGAACAGCTCCGAAAGCCTGGCAATCGCACGCAAACTGGAAGCTAGGGTTGAGTATCTGAGCCTGGGCTGCAGGAGGCTGGGGTGATGTCTCTCCATGCATCTTTCTGCCCCTGTCTTGAAAGGCAGTCTCTGTTTTGAGTGAATATCTGCAGGATGAGAAATCCTTCCAGTGGACTGGAAAGTGTATTGAGGCTAGGTGGGGAAAATGGAATGGCCACAGTTCATATCAAATCCTGACAGACATAGCCCTGTTTCCAGATGGGCCTGCCTCTGACTGCTTCTCATCCCGCACTTGAGACCTTGACCTACTGAATTTGCTTTCTGCGATTCAGAGTGAGTGCTAACTAGTTGGCGCAGCACAGGGTCCTTCCAGACTTCCTGTGTCAGCATCCTGACCCCACTCCTCCTTTCTCCTCTCTGCAGATGTGATCTGGACTTCAGCTGAACCGACACCGAACCTGCACAATCCTTTAAATGGCCATGATGCTATGAATCTTCCTGCAGGCTATTCCCAGGTCTGGGCAGGTGATCCCTCAGTGTCGCAAGGTTCCTGTTAAACAGGTAACTGTACATTTCAGAGGCACAGGAGGAGAAACGACCCTTTGCCCATGCTCTGTGAGATCTGGCTCTAGTTTCTATCTTTAGGTTCTTGCAGATTCTCCCCTCTTGAAAAATATTTTCCCTTTTAATTTAATCCAGTTTAATTAGTCCCCATGCCCAATTTATCCAGGTCAGAAAGGCAACAACAACATAATGGGACACTTGGCACATGTACAGATAACTGAAGAGTCCTTAGCGGATGCTTCTGAAACCATCCCCCACCTCCCACTCAGCCTTACTTCCTCCAGGCCAGTGTTCCCCTCCTCCCATGTATTATGCCAAGGATACAAGCATCACTCTCAAGCCCTTCTCCTCTCCCCCATGGCTCTCATCACCATAAGGAACCGTCTGAAGGCGATGGAAGTGGCCACTTTTTTAAAGGGAGAGAGACCACTCCCCAATGGGCTGGTATCTCAGCGGCTGTTGGCTGAAGGCGCGGGAGGAGCTCCCGCAACAACCGTCTGTCCTTGGGGCCATCTTCCTGCTCTCTAGGTTCTCTGAGGTGAGGCAGCATCGTTTGTTCATCACCAGTAACCCAACAAGACATAAAACATAGCACTTGGAGCTCAGTGAGCATCACTTGTGTGAAGAAACCTCTGAAACAGGACCCACCCCCAACCCTTACTCCACCTCTCATCCGCCTCCACACCTGATGAGGAGAGGTTTGCCTGCTAGGTCCCAGGTTGCTATTTTGTTGCTAGCCTCCCTGGGAAACTGCCGGAAAGGAGGGAACTGATTCACGTTCTTGCCCATTTGTCTCAGCTTCGGATTCCTGGCCTCGTTAGGTGACTGGAGAAGAACCTTGGATAACATGCCGCCTTGAGCTTCATGACATTGTCAAGACTGCAGACACTTGACACATTGTCAAGACCGAGATTGCAGCATCAGTGTTTTTCAAATAGGCCACATAGCAGCATGGTTTGGAGGATGCTGTTTTTCAAGGGGCAGAAAAGACGCTGTTGGACAGGAGAAGACTCTCATAGACCGGGGCTGCCAGGCAGGTCATTCTCAGCCCCTATCATTGATAGACTACTTGAATACAGTGAACGCGTATTTTATACATAATTTATTCTCTCTCTCTCTCTCTCTCTCTCTCTCTCTCTCTCTCTCTCTCCCTTTGTGAAGTATATTTGGATTTTCTGGGTTTGCTTTGTTTTAAGACAAAAATTTCACATGTAGTCCGGTATGGCCTGCAATTTGCTATGTAGGCCAGGCTAGCCCTGCCTCTGCCATCTGCTTGGATGTCATGTGTGCAGCACCACATCCAGTCTGGGAATTTCCCTGCTATGGTGGGACCACCTGTCTTCATACCTCTGAGCAGCCTGGGAAAGGAAGGCAGGACGTCCTGTTTGGGACGCATTGGCTGAAGCCAGTGAGAACTGTGCTCTGGTAGTGTTGCATTGAGCAGGGAAACGGGCTGCTCTGTGTGGATGGAATATCCACAGGGACGTCAGAAACCTGATCTCACCTGCAGGTCTCCCCATCTGGGAGAGAATCAGCTGCCATTGTTGCCAGAGTGATTAACATAAAACCTGGGCTCTGGCAGCCCAGACAGGCTAGGATTGGCCATTGTCCCCAGATGGTGGAAAGCAGACATTGATTCAAGGCAACTACCTACACTGAGACGATCAAGAGGTTCCGTGACACCCCCAGCATCTTTAGGATGCTGACATTAGTTTAGGTTTAAACAGAGGGCAAACATCCCTGATTAAGGTGTGGGGTCCTGTCCATCATTGGTCCCTCATTGTCTTTGTGACAATCCTGCTAGGTGGCCTGTGAACTTGTTAATCTGTTAGCTGCTAATGGTGTCCCTCAGCCTCACAGATGACCGTCCTCATCTGGGGATGTGGCCTGTCTCGGGATATCCTTCCACTCAAGGTTATTCAAGAGAAAAGCTTACGGATAACGACTTCCCCCAGAGTAGTACATGTGTCATTCTTCATCTAATCTGGAGCCAGCGCTCTGGAGCAAAGACCACTCTTCCATGGGCGTCTCCAGCATGGGCTGCAACTTTCAGATCGCAGGGCCAAGTCCTGGGGGGCCTGGGGCGTTGATTTGCAATGCTTGGTCGCTTCCCTTCAAGCACTGTCTGAAGGACACACAGCACGGCTAACATTTAACACTGGTAATGGCCCCATCATAGCTCTCCTGCAGTACATGTGATCTGAAGTGGGCGGGGCATAGCAATGTGATCTGAAGTGGGCGGGGCATCGTGGCTCTGTTCTGAAAGACTGATAGCTCCTAAAATACTGATTGAACTTCAGGAAACTCTGCATGTCAATGCAGAGCCAAATTATTTTGTGCTCTCTTAGACTCCTTAATGGCCATTCCCTGCCCACTTCTGTAACCGACTCGACACTGATCACGTGAAACCTTTAAGGTTAGCAGACCTCTAACTTTCTCCAACCCAAGGCCTAAGAGAGTCATCAGATGGCATCTGAGATCTACTGTAAAAGTGTCCCTGCTGTGCTGTGCCCACCTACCTGGTGTTTCCACCATTTGAAAAAAAAATGCCTTAACTTATGATGTTCCTTTGTTCCGTAACTCTGAAAAAATCTCATGAAACTGCGGCCTGCTGAATCATGTTGCTGGGGCCACCCAAACCCGTATTCCCATAGTCATATCTCCCCCAGAATAAAACCTTTCTTAGTGCTTTTGAAATGAGAGCTAAGTTTGGGGTCCACAAGTCCAAACTGTCAATCCTGGCACAAGGTATTACACGGGGTTCAGCAACGGGGCAGAGGGAACACTAATTTGTGCATTTTTCTTCACGCTCTCATTTCTTCATTCCAAGAGCGATTTCAGGGTACGGTTCAGAAGTTAGGGTATGTTCACTCAACGGGCTCTTCCAACAGATTTGGAAGCTTGTGTGGCGAAGGAAGGTAGGCCTGCAGTCTGTCACGAGTAAAACCAGGTCCAGTTAGACTCACAGTGGAATTACAGCCAGGAGCACTACGGAGGACAGGACAGCGAAGGCACATGCCCCACTGTATCAAGACTAGAAATCGGGTGCGGCTTTACTTTTAAATGTTCTCCCTCCCAAAACTTCGTGGGACTTTGGTTTTATTTTTGTGTTTCAATTTTTGAGTAAAATATAACAAAATGTAACATGCATCTCCAAAATACAGCCTGACTTACTGCTGTGAGCCTGGCATTTGGGGAACCACCAAGAAGCAACAAATTTATAAAAAGAGGGGGAAAAAATAAAAAGCATGGGAACAGCTCATATTTTTTTCATTTTTATTGTACTAAAATTTCAAGAAATTTGGCTTAATTATATTAATAAAAAATAGGGTGGATCCTGGGAGATTTGGGGAGAGGAATGGAATGGTGAATATGAACATAAATACATTGTGTGTGTGTGTGTGTATGTGTGTGTGTGTGTCTGTGTGAGTGAGTGTGTGTGTGAAATTCTCAAAGAATTAATAAAAAATATATTTAAAAAGACTTGTTACTTCCACATACTGTGGAAGTAAGGAGGGAGGAAGGGAGAGAGAGGGTATCAGGGTAAATTTGCCATACAAGAGAGGCATCTTTTTTTAATTGTGTTTTTTTAGACAGGGGCTTGTATACTGTGCAAAACTGGCCTTAAACTCTCAGTTCTCCTGCCTCCACCTCTGTAGGACTGATCTTTGTAGTGATATTTCATTTATATTTTAATAAATAAAGCTTGCCTAAAGATCGGGACACAAAACAACCTCACTGGTCAGCCACACAGGCCAGGCAGTGGTGACACACACCTTTAACCAGCAGTCCCACTACCTAGTCAGAGAGGCCAGATGGTGGTGGTGTAGTGTTGAAATTGGGGCGTCGGGGTTTGCATCCCCAACACCCCGGTCGCCTGGCTAGCTTATGCCCGAAATAACAACACACAAACTATTTATTTAAACACTGCCTGGCCCATTAGTTTCAGCCTCTTATTGGCTAGCTCTTACATATCAACCTAACCCATTTCTGATAATCTGTGTTAGCACCCCCAAGGTGCGCTTACCGGGGAGATTCTAGCCTATGTCCATCTTGAGTCGGAGCTTCATGGCGAGTGTGCCTCAGAGAGCTGGGCCATCCTGTCTGCCCGCTAGACAGGAGGCTGCTGTCCCTGAGCGGAGCTGCGTGCTTCTCTGAGCTCACTTCCTCTTCCTGTCCGCATACTATTCTTTTTACTCCACCCACCTATGTTCTAACCTATAGGACCAGCCAAGCAGTGTCTTTATTTTAACCAATGAAATCAACAGATTGATAAACAGATTGATATATGACACTCCCACATCAGTGTAGGCCTTTAATCCCAGCACTCGAGAGGAATATAAGGTGGGATGAGACAGGAACTGGCTCTCTTTCAGTCTGAAGATTTCATAGAGGTAAGAGCTCTCTAGTGACGTCACTGCTTTGCTTTTCTGATCTTCAGGTTGAACCCCAACATCTGTCTCTGGGTTTTTATTATTCGTGCTGCAGGTCTTGGCTTTCTTTTCAGTTGCTATGATAAAACACTCTGACCCAAAGCAATTTAGGGGAGGAAACGGTTTATTTGGTCATGATCCATCCCAGAAGGAATTTGGAAGTGGAACCTACAGAGAAAGGGTACTTATTGGCTTCCTCCCTGGCCCATGCCCAGATAGCTTTCATATATATACTCCAGTCTCACATACCTAGGAATGGTGCCACCCACAGTGGGTGGGGCCTTCCACATCAGTTATCAATCAAGACAATTTCTCGCAGACATGACCTCAGACCAATCCTCCAATTAAGGCTCCCTCAGCTAACTCTTGTCTGTGTCAGGTTGCCAGCCGAAACTAACCAGGAGACAGAAGAACGCCACCATATTGGTTATGCAGTGCAGGATCAAACCCAGGGCCTCATGCATGTGAGTCAAATGCCTTACCAACTGAGCTGCATCCCCAGTTCTGAAGGTTTAATTTTATTACATTGTTTGGGAACTATTGAACAAGTCCATCTAACCAATTTTCCAGGTAATTAAACTAGTGTAAATGTCACTATACCAACCTCTGATGTTTGCTGTGGATCCTGCCGGGGGTGATGACTCTAGAGAAGGAATTATCCCACCTCAAGCCTACATTAATGGTCTCAACACAAGTCTATGCTGTTCCTCTGCACACTTGAATCAATCTGTGTGTTGGACAGACACTGCTACCATCCTGCTTGTTCCCTGAAGTCTTGCAAGGCCTCTTATTTCTGCCCTGTGCCGTGGAGGTGATGATACCTGCTAATTTTGACTTCCAGGATTACCGATCTGGGCTAACCAGGACACCGCGTCTTTCCTGAGGGTGTGGATCCTGTGCTGTGGACCAGTCATGCTATAAAGAAAGCCAGCCATGTGTAGCTGCTGGAGAGATGGCTCAGCAGTGAAGAGCGTTGACTGCTCTTTCAGAGGACCTGGGTTAAGTTCCCAGCACTCACGTGGTGGCTCACACCCATTTATAGCTTCAGTTCCAGGGGGTTTGATGCCACGTTTTGATCTCTGCTGACACTGCATTAATGTGGTGCATACAGGAAGGCAAAACACGAATACATTAGATCAAAAAAAATGTTGAAGTGGAAAGTCAGTAAGAGGACCCCAATGTCAACCTCTGGCTCTCATTCATGTATACATGCATGCATATATATATATATATATATATATATATATATATATATATATATATATATATATATACAACACACACACTACATTAAAACAATAACAATACCATTCACTGATCCCTCACTATGCTTCTGGCTATGTGCTTCTGGCTCATTTCCTAAGAAGCAGGGCACAGTGGGTACAGCATAGAGCCAGCCAGCCCACTTCCAATTCCCAGCTGACAAGTCTGCAGCCTCTGAACGATGGCTTAGCCTCTCTGCTCCTCATTCAATAGAGCCATAATGGTACGTTAGTTCTTTAGGTTATTTCAAAATTAAATGAGTTACAGCCCAGTAAACATTAGCCTGTATGTAGTCAGTACCTCACCTTGACTGCTCAGTGTGTGTTAACTGCTCACTAGCTGGCTCATTCTTACAGACAGGGCTTATCCCAGCTTCATTGTACAGTCCTGGCTCAGCCCTGGCCGACTCTACTTAGACCTCCCTATTTCAAACGATGCCCTTACAACCCCTCATCACTGTGCCGGTTACAATTCATTGCAGCGCACACCAAGATCTCTCTTCACCCTGCTCCATGTTCATCCACTTCTCTCCTGGAGCCTCCCTTCATGCCACACCCCTGGGTTCCCGACAGAGCATCACACTAGAGGGCCAACCTAGGTGAGGGGCCCACTCAGCCACCTCACAGGTAATATTCCCGTGCTATCATAGAACCAGCATAACGGAGCTGTTTGACAAAATCATGCAATCCACAGAGATGGGAAACAACCCCACTAGAATACGCGGGGTACTGTGATTGTGTCCATCTATCTGCTCTGTACCAAGCAGCTGCTTCCTGCTCTCGCTTGGGCTGCAGCTACCTCTGACCTATCCTCCCTCTTCACTTCCCACCATCCCATTCTTCACCACACAGCAGTCGAAGGGAATTTAGTACAAAAGGAAGTGCTGCTTGGCTCAACGCTGCCAAGCATCTTTCAATGACTTCCTCATTATTCTTGGAAGAAAATCCTTTGCCACTCTCCTACATTTCTTCACACTAGGTCACCTGGACACTTTCTGCTGCCTTGGAACCTCAAGCCTCCCCTCACTGTAGTCCAGAATGCCAGCAGTTTCTCTGCCCCTTGATCATATCCAGCTGTGATGACCACAGGGCCCTTGCGTGGCCTGGTACTCATTCTGTATCGACTTTCTATGCTGGGTCTCCAGAGCACAACTGTTCTCTCTATATCAGAACTTCCTTTGGGTACAGCAAAGCGGGGCTTGCCTCTCCCCTTCCCACTGCCTGGTTACATCTTATTTTCAGTCCTTTGTGGCCATTTTCAACGCTACTTTGGATGGTACCCATGGTTCACTTTGTCTGTTCAACTGCCACATAGCTTATTCCATTTACAAGCGTGACATTATCCAAAGCTCATGGCATAAAACAATCATCTGTTCCACTCATGAGGCCATAGGGAGTCCAGACCGCGAGCTTGGGTTTGGGACTTATCTCTAAGGCCTTCACCAGAAGAAGTGATCCTGGGACAGGAACAATGGGGGCTTTCCAGAAGCATCCTCTGGCTCCATGTGGATACGACAGGCTTATTGAACTTCTTGGATCCATCCGCTTAGGGCTTTCTAAGCATGTGTCTTGAAGGATGACCAGAAAGAGTGCAGTCTCACCCATTATAACATGGCCTGCTGCACTTTAAAGCAAGAGACCTGCTACACTTAAAACTCTGGCCTGAGCCCTCTTCTCCATCAAGAGTGTCACTGTCACTCCACAGGACAAAGCGCAGAACACTGGAACGGAGCTTTCGACAATGCAGTATGCCAAGAGCCTCTCAGGTGCTGCGAGGGCCACCGTCCTGTCAGACTTCTTGCCCGGAACAAAGGCAGATCCACGGTGTTCAATAGCATCTGGAGACTCACTCAAAGGCCAGGGGTACAAGATGCCATCTACATGTAAAACTCAATCAAGGCTCTGTCATTGATCCTTGTGGAGACCCGGGTCTGTTTCCTGAGGTATTCTACACTCCCTCCCCCAAGGTGAATCCAGAATAAAAGAAATGAAAGGAGTGAAGGACTGCACGTCCTATCTCAGGGACGTGATGCCGGTATCTCTGACCAGCACTCAGATCACACAAAGTCTCTAACTCACTTCCCAGATGTGTTTTTTAATAGTAGCTGTTTAGCCAGGCTGTGGGGGCACACACCTTTAATCCCAGCACTTGGGAGGCAGAGGCAGGCAGATCTCAGTGAGTTCAAGGCCAGTCTGATCAAAAAAAGAGTTTCAGAACAACTAGGACTGTTACACAGAGAAACCCAGTCTCGAAAAACCAGAAAAAAAAATAGTTGTTTGTATTTATAGGGTATAGTCTGGCATTTCTTTTTATTTATTTATTTATTTATTTAATTAATTAAGATTTCTGTCTTTTCCCCACCGCAGTCTCCCATTTCCCTCCCCCTCTCCCAGTCAAGTCCCTCTCCCTCTTCAGCCCAAAGAGCTATCAGGGTTCCCTACCCTGTGGGAAGTCCATGGACCACCCACCTCCATCCAGGTCTAGTAAGGTGAGCATCCAAACTGCCTACGCTCCCACAAAGCCAGTACGTGCAGTAGGATCAAAAACCCATTGCCATTGTTCTTGAGATCTCAGTAGTCCTCATTGTCTCTGTTTTTTCCCAAGACGGTTTTATCCCAGGCTTTTTCAAACCCAGGTCAGCTGGCCTTGGTGAGTTCCCGGTAGAAAATCCCCATTGTCTCGGTTTGTGGGTGCACCCCTCGCGTTCCTGAGTTCCTTGCTCGTGCTCTCTCTCCTTCTTCTCCTGATTTGGACCTTGAGATTTCAGTCCGGTGCTCCAATGTGGGTCTCTGTCTCTGTCTCCCTTCATCGCCTGATGAAGGTTAATATTCAGGAGGATGCCTATATGTTTTTCTTTGGGTTCTCCTTCTTATTTAGCTTCTCTAAGATCACGTATTAGAGGCTCAATGTCCTTTGTTTATGTCTAGAAACCAAATATGAGTGAGTACATCTCATGTTCCTCTTTTTGGGTCTGGCTTACCTCACTCAGGATAGTGTTCTCAATTTCCATCCATTTGCCTGCAAACTTCAAGAAGTCCTTGTTTTTTATTGCTGAGTAGTACTCTAATATGTATATATTCCATACTTTCTTCATCCATTCTTCAATTGAAGGGCATCTAGGTTGTTTCCAGGTTCTGGCTATTACAAACAGTGCTGCTATGAACATAGTAGAGCATATACTTTTGTTGTATGATAAGGCCTCTCTTGGGTATATTCCCAAGAGTGGTATTGCTGGATCCAGGGGTAGATTGATCCCGAATTTCCTGAGAAACCTCCACACTGCTTTCCAAAGTGGTTGCACAAGTTTGCATTCCCACCAGCAATGGATGAGTGTACCCCTTTCTCCACACCCTCTCCAGCAAAGGCTATCATTGGTGTTTTTTATTTTCACCATTCTGACAGGTGTAAGATGGTATCTTAAAGTTGTCTCGATTTGCATTTCCCCTGATCGCTAAGGAAGTTGAGCATGACCTTAGGTGTCTTTTGGCCATTTGAACTTCTTCTGTTGAGAGATCTCTGTTCAGCTCAGTGCCCCATTTTATAAATGGGTTGATTAGCCTTTTATGGTCTAGTTTCTTGAGTTCTTTATATATTTTGGAGATCAGACCTTTGTCAGTTGCGGGGTTGGTGAAGATCTTCTCCCCAGTCAGTGGGTTGCCTTTCTGTCTTAGCAACAGTGTCCTTTGCTTTACAGAAGCTTCTCAGTCTCAGTAGGTCCCATTTATTCAATGAGGCCCTTACTGTCTGTGCTGCTGGGGTTATACGTAGGAAGTGGTCTCCTGTGCCCACTTGTTGTAGAGTACTTCCACTTTCTCCTCTATCGGTTCAGCGTGTTCGGACTGATATTGAGGTCTTTAATCCACTTGGACTTGAGTTTTGTGCATGGTGATAGATATGGATCTATTTTCATTCTTCTACAGATTGACATCCAGTTTTGCCAGCACAATTTGTTGAAGATGCTCTCTTTTTTCCATTGTATACTTTTAGCTCCCTTTATCAAAAATCAGGTGTTCATAGGTTTGTGGGTTAAAGTCAGGGTCTTCTATTCGATTCCATTGGTCGACTTCTCTGTTTTTATGCCAATACCAAGCTGTTTTCATTACTGTAGCTCTGTAATAGAGTTTGAAGTCAGGGATGGTAATGCCTCCAGACATTCCTTTATTGTATAAGATTGTTTTGGCTATCCTGGATTTTTGTTTTTCCATATAAAGTTGATTATTGTCTTCTCCAGATCTGTGAAGAATTTTGATGGTATTTTGATGGGGATTGCATTGACTCTATAAATTGCTTTTGGTAGAATTGCCATTTTTACTATGTTGATCCTCCCAATCCAAGAGCAAGGGAGATCCTTCCATTTTCTGGTGTCATCTTCAATTTCTTTCTTCAAAGACTTAAAGTTCTTGTCAAATAGATCTTTCACTTCCTTGGTTAGAGTTACCCCTAGATATTTTATGCTATTTGTGGCTATCGTGAAAGGTGATGCTTCTCTGATTTCCCTCTCTGCTTCCTTATCCTTAGTGTACAGGAAGGCCACTGACTTTTGGAGTTGATCTTGTATCCTGCCACATTACTAAAGGCGTTTATCAGCTGTAGGAGTTCTTTGGTAGAGTTTTTGGGGTCGCTTATGTATACTATCATATCATCTGCAAATAACGAAAGCTTAACTTCTTCCTTTCCAATACGAATCCCCTTGATCCTCTTATGTTGTCTAATTGCTATTGCTAGAACTTCACGCACTATATTGAAGAGGTATGGAGAGAGTGGACATCCTTGTCTTGTTCCTGATTTTGGTGGAATGGCTTTGAGTTTTTCTCCGTTCAATTTAATGTTAGCTGTCGGCTTGCTGTAAATAGCTTTTATTATATTTAGGTATGACCCTTGTATCCCTAATCTCTCCAAGACCTTTATCATAAAGGGGTGTTGAATTTTGTCGAATGCTTTTTCAGCATCTAATGAAATGATCATATGGTTTTTTTCTTTCAGTTTATTTATATCGTGGATTACATTGATAGATTTGCGTATGTTGAACCAGCCCTGCATCTCTGGGATGAAGCCTACTTGATCATCATGGATAATTTTTCTAATGTGTTCTTGGATTCGGTTTGCCAGTATTTTATTGAGAATTTTGCGATATTCATGAATGAAATAGGCCTATAATTCTCTTTCTTGGTTGGGTCTTTGTGTGGTTTTGGTATCAGGGTAACTGTGGCTTCGTAAAAGGAATTTGGCAATGACTCTTCTGTTTCTATATTGTGAACTACATTAAGGAGTATAGGTATTAGCTCTTCTTGGAAGTTCTGGTAGAATTCTGCATTGAAACTGTCTGGTCCTGGGCTTTTTTTGGTAGGGAGATTTTTGATAACAGTTTCTAGTTCTTCGCGACTAACAGGTCTATTTAGATCGTTCACCTGGTCTTGGTTTAGCTTTGGTATGTGGTACTTATCTAAAAAACTGTCCATTTCTTTTGTATTTTCCAGTTTTGTGGCATACAGGCTTTTGTAGTAAGATCTAATGATTCTCTGAATTTCCTCTGTGTCTGTGGTTATGTCCCCCTTTTCATTGCTGATCTTATTTATTTGCATGTCCTCTCTCTGTTGTTTAATTAGTTTGGATAGGGGTTTGTCGATCTTGTTGATTTTCTCAAAGATCCAACTTTTGTTTCATTGATTCTTTGGACTGTTTTCTGTGTTTCTATTTTGTTGATTTCTGCCCTCAGTTTGATTATTTCCAGTCTTCTACTCCTCCTGGGCGCATCTGCTTCTTTTTTCTCTAGAGCTTTCAGGTGTGCTGTTAAGTCCTCAATGTATGCTTTCTCTGTTTTCTTTTTAAGTGGGCACTTAGTGCTGTGAACTTTCCTCTTAGCACTGCTTTCAACGTGTCCCATAGGTTTGAGTATGTTGTCTCTTTATTTTCATTAAATTCGAGGGAAGACTTTAATTTCTTTCTTAATTTCTTCCTTGACCCATGTGTGGTTCAGTAGTTGACTGTTCAGTTTCCATGAGTTTGTCGGCTTTCTGGGGGTAGTATTGTTATTGCCTTCTAGCTTTAGTCCGTGGTGATCTGATAAGACACAGGTGGACACTGATATTTTTTTGTATCTGTGGAGTTTTCCTTTGTTTCCGAGTATGTGGTCAATTTTTGAGAAGGTTCCATGAGCTGCAGAGAAGAAGGTATATTCTTTCCTTTTTGGGTGGAATGTTCTATAGATGTCTGTTAAGTCCATTTGCTTCATTACCTCCAATAATTCTCTTAATTCTCTATTAGGTTTCTGTCTGATTGACCTGTCCATTGGAGAAAGAGGTGTATTGAAGTCTCCTATTACTAGTGTGTGTGGTTTGATGTCTGCCTTGAGTTCTAGTAATATTTCTTTTACATAGGTGGGTGCTTTTATGTTAGGGGGCGTAGATATTCAGGATTGAGACTTCATCCTGATGCATTGTTCCTGTTATGAGTATAAAGTGTCCATCTCGATCTCTTCTGATTTACTTTAGTTTGAAGTCAGTTTTGTTAGAAATTAGTATGGCCACACCTGCTTTTTTCTTAGGACCATTTGCTTGAAACACCTTTTCCCAACCCTTTACTCTGAGTAGATGCCTGTCTTTGTAGTTGAGATGTGTTTCTTGCAAACAGCAGAATGTTGGGTCCTGTTTTCGATATCCAAACCCTTAGCCTGTGCCTTTTTATGGGTGAATTGAGGCCATTAATATTAAGTGATACTAATGACCAGTGGTTGTTTACTCCGGTTATTATTATTGGTTTTGGTAGTAGCGTTTGTGTGTCTCCCTTATTTGAGGTGTGCCGGTGAAGGTTCGCTAGACGCCTGAGTTATTGTAGGCAGGGTTGGCAATGCTGGATTCCTTAGGTTGTGATTTTCCTTCTATTATTTTCTGTAGGGCTGGGTTTGTGGCTACATATTGTTTAAATTTGTTCTTATCTTGGAAAGTCTTGTTTTCTCCATTGATAGTGAACAATAGCTGGCTGGGTATAGTAGTTTGGGTTTGCATCCATGATCCCTTAGTTTTTGCAGAACCTCTATCCAGGACCTTCTGGCTTTCATAGTTTCCATAGAGAAGTCAGGTGTAAGTCTGATTGGTTTACCTTTATAAGTTACTTGCCCCCTTTCCTTTGCAGCTCTTAATATTCTTTCTTTAACCTGTATATGTTGTGTTTTGATTATTATATGGCGAGGGGATGTTTTTCTTTGATCCAGTCTGTTTGGTGTTCTGTATGCTTCTTGAATATTCAAAGGAATATCTTTCTTTATGTTGGGAAAGTTTTCTTCCACAATTTTGTTAAAAATATTTTCTGGGCCTTTGAGCTGTGACTCTTCTCCTTCTTCTATCCCTATTATTCTTACGTTTGGTTTTTTTATTGTGTCCCATATTTCCTGAATGTTTTGTGATGAGAATTTGTTGGCTTTGCTGTTTTCTTTGATCAGTGCGTTTATTTTCTCTATGGTGTCATCAGAATCTGAGATTCTTTCTTCTATCTCTTGTATTCTATTGATTATGCTTGTTTCTTCTATTCTATTGACTCTGCTCGTTGACTTAGATTTTCCATATCTAGCTGGTCCTCAGTCTGTGTTTTCTTCCTTGCTTCCATTTCAGTTTTCAATTCTTGAACTGTTTCCCCCAGGGTCTCATGTACATATTTACTCAATTTCTTCAAACTTTTTTACTCATTTCTTCAAACTTTTTGTCGTACTTCTCTATTTCTATAAAGGTGTTTTTTACATGTTGTTTAAGGGACTCTATTGCTTTCATAAAGTCATTTTTTTCCACTTCTTCTGTGTTAGGGTGTTCAAGTCCTTCTGTTGTGAGATCATTGGATTCTGGTGTTTTCATGTTGCTTTTCAGATTGTTGGGTGAATTCTTGCCTTGACGCCTGCCCATCTCGTCCTATCGATGCTGTCAAATGTGTCTTTTATTGCAGGGACGGGTTTTCCTGCTGGCCAGGGGCCCTGCTTACAAAATGCCTTCTCCCTGTTTCTTGGGTCCCGCCACAGGCCAAGATCTCTTTCACTACTCAGAAGGGTCTTCAGGACTAGGACCAGGCTCCTGGTTTGCCAGGGACCTCGCCAAGAAAAGGCCTACCCCTTTTGTTTGGCCAGCCACCAAACAGAGAACTCACGGTGCCCTCTGCTCTGAGCTCCCTATCCAGCGCCCAAACAGGTTAAATTTGGTGGTCCCGAGCCCAGCGGAAAGGGGGGCGAAGGAGGACCCTGGGCGCAATCTGGGATATGCCAGGGAGAGAGAGAGTCTCAGCGAGGAGGAGCAGCCCCAGCAGAGGGTAGCAGCCCTCGCAGGCTAACCGGGAGGTCAAGGTGATCGGGGAGTGCCCCCGCTCCGTTTCCTGTGTCCAGCCCCGGGGCAAGAACCCTCTCCCTATACAGGGTGGTCTTCAGGGATATGGACTAGGCTCACCGTTCGTCGCCCCGTGGTCCTCCTCTGCTCGCTGGTGTCTGCAGGTCTCCGCCGCCC
>CAWTZC010000816.1:0-10688 GCA_963919715.1 Microtus obscurus | reverse complement strand
CCACAGTTACAAAAAAATATTCAGTGAACCTCCTGTGTCTTATCAGATCACCATGGACTAATGTTGGAAATTGGGGCGTCGGGTTGTGTTCCCCAGCACCCTGCGCCCCGGCTAGCTTATGCCCGAAATAACAACACACAAACTGTATTCATTTAAACACTGCTTGGCCCATTAGCTTCAACCTCTCTAACCCATTTCTAATCATCTATGTAAGCACCCCAAAATGCGCTTACCGGGAAGATTCTAGCCTACGATCCATCTCGAGTTCGGAGCTTCATCGCGTGCGTGCCTCAGAGAGCTGGGCCATCCCTGTCTGCCCACACCAGACAGAGGGCTGTCTCCTGAGCGGGAGCTGGTGCGTTCTCTGAGCTCACTTCCTCTTCCTGTCCGCATACTATTCTGTTTACTCCTCCCACCTATGTTCTAACCAATTCACAAATGACAAGCAGTGTCTTTATTTTAACCAATGAAATCAACAGATTGATATATGACACTCCCACATCACTTCCTTTTTTCTGTTTAAACAAAAAGGAAAGGCTTTAACTTTAACATAGCAAAATTACATAAAACAGTTATTAAGTAAAAATTACAATAATCTTTATCATAACTAAGGAAAGAAAGGTATAACTATAACTAACTCTTCTTCAATTCCCATCAAAGACAGAAAGATACAATATTACCTCAGCAAACAAGAAAAAAGCAACCTTAAACTCTGAGAAATGACAGAGACATCCTCGCTGCCTGTACAGTCACCCAAAGTTCCTCTGTACCGTTCTGGGGCATCCATCTTCGGCCTACAGGCCCATAGTTTTCAGCAGACATTCCATAAGCAGGAAATTTCAAAGGCAGTCACTATCTGCTTGTCCTGAAGAATGTCGCAGACTCTTTCATGAATCAGAACCCCGAAAGATCATCTCACCTTTAGGCAAGTTCAGTAGTCCTCTCTCAGTGGGTTCTCTGTGTACCAGTTCTCTATGCAATCCAGGACAAGAGCAGTTCTTGCCCAAATGGCCTATCAAACTCCATAAGGATCCTCTTCGATGCCCATCTTCTTCTTTAAGGTAGATTAGGTGTTGCCAGGAGCAGACATGTCTCATTGTCATGAAAAACCCTAAGTTACTAAAACATTTAAATGCCATATTCTGCAGTCTTTGAAAGATACGAAGAATGTCTATCTAAAATATATCTATGTATATCTAGAAAATCTTAACTAACATGATTACTAAGCTTGACCGAATTATCGATGATTATCCATTAACAACCTATATACATTACATTTTTAAGTGAACTACACAATCACAATACCTTAATCAGGATCAGAAATACATGTACATATAACAAAATTGACCTTAAATTTAAATCACTAAAGCAAAATCCATATCAATGCAAATTATTCATACCTATACCATTTCCCCCTTTAAATGTAAAAGAGCACTTATAAACCATATTTGGGAACATGGGCACAGTTATCTCTCCAAACTGCTTCCTGCTGAATGGGGGCATCGTTAATTAGGTCTTTCATGGTATAACCTGTGTGCTAGTTTTATCTCAGTTGGCAGTTTTCTGAAGGCGTTCACAGCAACCCTTCAGAAGGGCGTGGTCCATCATACCATATCGGAATAGAAGAAATGAACAGGGTTTCATCCTCTGTGAAAGAAAACAAGAAACTCCTTTCCAAAGTATCATATCCTTAGATCCAAATTCCAAAGTCAAGGCATTTTCACAATATCTATGTTGTTGGTTAGTTTAGCAGCATTTATAAGCAAATACCGTTTGGCATCTGTTGCTCCTTCCTCAGCATTCAAACAATTCAAAGAGCATAATAGCATACAGTATCAAGATTCTCTGTGTATTTTCCATCTTTGTACAGCTTTGTTTTTAACCTCTATTTCGTTTATTTTTACTTTTAACTTTTTGTTTTTTAAGCGTATATCTTTGACCTGGACACTGTAGACCAGGCTGTTCTTTTTTTTTTTTTTAATAATACAGTTTTTTTTTAATTTTCTTAAGTTATTTTTTTATATTTATTTATTATGTATACAATATTCTGTCTGTATGCCTGAAGGCCAGAAGAGGGCGCCAGACCTCTTTACAGATGGTTGTGAGCACCATGTGGTTGCTGGGAATTGAACTCAGGACTTGGAAGAGCAGGCAATGCTCTAACCACTGAGCCATCCCTCTCCAGCCCCGACCAGGCTGTTCTTGAACTCTCAGAGATCCGCCTGTCTCTGCCTCCCAGGCACTAGGGATTACAAGGCGTATGTCTACTACACCTTGAACTCACAGAGATCTGTTCTGTCTCTGCCTTCTAGGCACTGGGATTAAGAGGCGTGTGCTACCACACTTTGAAGTCACAGAGGTGAATCTCCCTCTGCATCCCAAGTGTTAAGATTAAAGGCGTGTACTACCACAACCAACCCTCTTTTCTTTCATTTTTTTTTTTACTCTTAAGAAATTTTACTTTTAGCTTGCATATATTTTTAACATACTGAAACCATTTAAAAAATTTCTGTTTTTGAATCTCTCTTTACTGTCTCTCTCTGTTTTTCTGACCACATAGGTCTTTAATTTACCAAGCAATCTCAGTAGGGACTAAAGGCGTGGCTTTGCCAGCTAGATCCAGTCCATTCCTTAGCTTTCTGCCATTCCAACCTTTGGCTGAGGTACCGCCAGAGCCGCGTTCAGTGCCACAAGTCTACAGTGTTTCAAGGTCCCTGCCAGCGATTAAGCTGCAACAGACAACACTCAAGTCCTTTCTCTGAGTCGGCCCTCCTGCCTCAAACAGTCAGAGTTGCCCTGGCAGGATGGCCCAGAAAGCCGACATTTTTAAACGCGGGCGCAGCTTTTTTCCTACTTTGGCTGAAAACCCCATGTGTTCAGCTTTTCGTCAATACCGTTTCAGTGTTTCTTGGCAGGACCTCTTAATGAGCTGCAGGGTTTTGCAGCTGAAGCTGAGTCAGGAAGCCTCTCTTAGATGAGAGTGCTTGCTTGCTTCTAGCAGCGCTAGACCCGAGAAATCGCTGCTACCAAGAAAACATGCTTTACTCTATTCTTTCCCAAGTTTTCTCAGACTTTCTGTGGATTCGGTTGTCCACATGTTGGGCAGCCATCTGTTGAAATTGGGGTGCCGGGGTTTGCATCCCCAACACCCCGGGCCGCCTGGCTAGCTTATGCCCGAAATAACAACACAAAAACTGTATTCATTTAAACACTGCTTGGCCCATTAGCTTCAACCTCTTAACCCATTTCTAATCATCTATGTAAGCACCCCAAAGTGCGCTTACCAGGAAGATTATAGCCTACATCCATCTCGAGTCGGAGCTTCATCGCGTGCGTGCCTCAGAGAGCTGGGCCATCCTGTCTGCCCGCTAGACAGGAGGCTGCTGTCTCTGAGCGGAGCTGCGTGCGTTCTCTGAGCTCACTTCCTCTTCCTGTCCGCATACTATTCTGTTTACTCCTCCCACCTATGTTCTAACCAATTGGACCAGCCAAGCAGTGTCTTTATTTTAACCAATGAAATCAACAGATTGATATATGACACTCCCACATCAGACTAAAGTTAGAATTCAACAACAATGCTACCCCAAGAAAGCCTACAAACTCATGGAAACTGAACAGTCAACTATTGACCCACACCTGGATCAAAGAAGAAATAAAGAAAGAAATTAAAGTCTTCCTTGAATTCAATGAAAATAAAGGAACAACGTACTCAAACTTATGGGACACTATGAAAGCAGTCCTAAGGGGAAAGTTCATAGCCCTAAGTGTCCACTTAAAGAAAACAGAGAAAGCACACATTGGAGACTTAACAGCCCACCAGAAAGATCTAGAAAAAAAAAAAGAAGCAGACTCACCTAGGAGGAGTAGAAGACTGGAAATAGTCAAACTGAGGGCAGAAATCAACAAAATAGAAACACAGAAAACAATCCAAAGAATCAATGAAACAAAAGCTGGTTCCTGGAGAAAATCAACAAAATTGATAAACCCCTATCCAAACTAATCACAACGGCAGAGAGAGAATGTGCAAATTAATAAGATCAGAAATGAAAAGGGGGACATAACCACAGACACAGAGTAAATTCAGAGAATCATTAGATCTTACTACAAAAGCCTGTATGCCACAAAACTAGAAAATGTAAAAGAAATGGACACTTTTTTAGATAAATACCATATACCAAAGTTAAATTCAGACCAGGTGAACAATCTAAATAGACCTGTCAGTCGAAGAATTAGAAGCTGTTATCAAAAACCTCCCTACCAAAAAAAGCCCAGGACCAGATGGTTTCAATGCAGAATTCTACCAGAATTTCCAAAAAGACCTAATACCTATACTCCTTAATGTATTTCACAATATAGAAACAGAAGAGTCATTGCCACAATTCCTTCTATGAAGCTACAGTCACTGATACCAAAACCACACAAAGACTCAACCAAGAAAGAGAATTACAGGCCAATCCCACTCTATGAACATCGACGCAAAATCCTCAACAAAATACTGGCAAACTAATCCAAGAACACATTAGAAAAATTATCCATTATGATCAAGTAGGCTTCATCCCAGAGATGCAAGGCTGGTTCAACATATGAAAATCTATCAATGTAATCCATAATATAAATAAACTGAAAGAAAAAAAAACATATGATCATTTCATTAGATGCTGAAAAAGCTTTTGGACAAAATTCAACATCCCTTTATGATAAAAGTCTGGGAGAGATTAGGGATACAAGGGTCATACCTAAATATAATAAAAGCTATTTACAGCAAACTGACAGCTAACATCAAACTAAACGGAGAGAAACTCAAAAGCCATCCCACTTAAATCAGGGAACAAGACAAGGCTGTCCACTCTCTCCAACCTCTTCTAATATAGTGCTTGAAGTTTTAGCAATAGCAATAAGACAACATAAGGGGATCAAGGGGATTCGAATTGGAAAGGAAGAAGTTAAATTTTCGTTATTTGCAGATGATATGATAGTCTACATAAAGCGACCACAAAACTCCACCAAAGAACTCCTACAGCTGATAAACTCCTTTAGTAATGTGGCTGGATACAAGATCAACTCCAAAAAATCAGTCGCCCTCCTATATACTCACAAAGGATATGGAAGCAGAGAGGGAAATCAGAGAAAGCATCACCTTTCACGATAGCCACAAACAGCATAAAATATCTCGCGGTTCAACTCCTAACTAAAGAGTGGAAGATCTATTTGACAAGAACTTTAAGGCATTGAAGAAAGAAATTGAAGAGGATACCAGAAAATGGAAGGATCTCCCTTGCTCTTGGATTGGGAGGATCAACATAGTAAAAATGGCAATCCTACCAAAGGCAATTTATAGATTCAATGCAATCACCATCAAGATCCCATCAAATTCTTCACTGATCTTGAGAGGACAGTAATCAACTTTATATGGAAAAACAAAAAACCCAGGATAGCCAAAACAATCATATACAATAAAGGAACTTCTGGAGGCATTACCATCCCTGACTTCAAATTCTATCACAGAGCTACAGTAATGAAAACTGTGGTATTTGCATAAAAATAGAGAAGTCGACCAATGGAATCAGATAGAAGACCTGGATTTTAACCCACAAACCTATGAACACCTCATTTTTGATAAAGGTGCTAAAAGTATACAATGAAAAGAAAGAAAAGCATCTTCAACAAATGGTGCTGGCAACAAATGGATGTCAACCTATAGAAGAATGAAAATAGATCCATACCTATCACCATGCACAAAACTCCGAAGTCCAAATGGATCAAAGACCTCAATATCAATCTGAACACACTGAACCTGATAGAAGAGAAATGGAAAGTACCCTAGCAACAGATGGGCACAGGCGATCGCTTCCTAGGTATAACCCCAGCAGACAGTCATTAAGGGCAACATCAAATAAATGGGGACCTACTGAAACTGAGAAGCTTCTGTAAAGCAAAGGACACTGTCACTAAGACAAAAAGACAACCCACTGACTGGGAGAAGATCTTCACCAACCCCAACAGACAAAGGTCTGATCTCCAAAATATATAAAGAACTCCAAGAAACTAGACTTTAAAATGCTAATAAGCGCAATTAAAAAATGGGGCACTGATCTGAAGAGAGAATTCTCAACAGAAGAAGTTCAAACGACCAAAAGACACTTAAGGCCATGCTCAGCCTCCTTAGCGATCAGGGAAATGCAAATCAAAACAACATTGAGATATCATCTTACACCTGTCAGAATGGCTAAAATCAAAAACACCATTGATAGCCCTTTGCTGGAGAGGCTGTGGAGAAAGGGGTACCCTCATCCATTGCTGGTGGGGAATGCAAACTTGTGCAACCACTTTGGAAAGCAGTGTGGGAGGTTCTCAGGAAAATTGGGATCAACATACCCATGGACCCCAGCAATGCCACTCTTTGGAATATACCCAAGAGATGCCCGATCATATGACAAGGACATTTGTTCAAGTATGTTCATAGCAGCATTATTTGTAATAGCCAGAACCTGGAAACAACCTAGATGCCCCTTCAATGGAAGAATGGATGAATAGAAGTGTGGAATATATACACATTAGAATACTACTCAGCGGTAAAAAACAATGACTTCGCAAATTTTGCATGCAAATGGATGGAAATAGAAAACACTATCCTGAGTGAGGTAACCCAGACCCAAAAGGATGAACATGGGATGCACTCACTCAAATGTGGTTTCAAAGAAAATAAAGAACCTTCATCTGGCGATGGATGGAGATAGAGACAGAGACCCACACTGGAGCACCGGACTGAGCTCCCAATGTTCCAATGAGGAGCAGAAGGGAGGGAGAATATGAGCAAAGAAGTCAGGATCACAAGGTCACCCACCAACGGAGACAGTAGGGTTGATCCATTGGGAGCTCACCAAGGCCAGCTGGACTGTGACTGAAAAAGCATGGGCTAAAAACCCGGTCTCTCTGAATTTGGCGGACAATGAGGGGCCTGCTGAGAAGCCAAGGTCCATGGCACCGGGTTTTGATCCTACTTCATGTTCTGGCTTTGTGGGAGCCTACCCAGTTTGGATGTTCACCTTCCTAGACCAGGATTGAGGGGGGAGGACTTTGGACTCTCCACAGGGCAGGGAACCCTGACTGCTCTTCAGGCTGGAGAGGGAGGGGGAGGAGCGGGGGGGGGGAAGGAGGGGGAGGAGGGGGAGAGAAATGGGAGGCGGGGAGGAGGCGAGAAATTTCTTTTTTTCAATAAAAAAATTCCCTGTTTAAAAAAAAAAAAATTCCCCAACCATGATGCAAAATGCCAGAAGTGACATCATCCCCAGACCTCATGTAAAATGCCAGAACTCTATCACATTACCCCTAAAATTAGCCTATGTTTTTAAATGTAATATGCATCAGAGTCTAGTTTATGTCCTCCTAACTCTTCGATAACAAACCTACATAAGTGGCCCTCTTGTTCACTGCACCACACAGATGAAAAAGATCACGACCCTGCTCTACCCAGGGTTTCCAGCTGGAAAACAGAAAGGCGGGGGAAGTTTTTCTTGTTCCAAGTCCAGAGTCATTGATTCCTATGATTCTGCATTTTCCTGAACAATTGGCCTAATATTTCCCCCTAAAGCTAAATGGAAAGCAATGTATTGCTCTAATGTGTTCTTCCAGCAATCCAGAGCCTTTTGCCCTAGCAGCTTCTTGCAAACTATTTGAAAACTAGACTGGTGCCTGATGGGGCTGGGCAGGGGCACAGGGGGGAGGGGACAGACAACATGACAGGAACTTAAAGAAAGGGGGCAGAGGAGCAAAGAAAGGGAGAAGATGGTGGATTGCTAAGATTGGTATGATTATAAGATTTCTCTCTTCTCTCCAAAATCTTCTGCGGCAGCCAACAGCACCCATTCCCCATCCCAAACTTCTACCTAAGTTGGGGTGACGCAGGGAGGTGAACCACAATACATTTCTAATTTTCTGCATGGATGCCTTAGTTACTGCCATATTGTCAAAGGGAAGTAATTTCCAAAGAAAGAAAAGCTAGTCTGATGAAGGAGTTTGATTAAGATTGGCTTTTGAGAAAATATTAAAAGCTTGGAGGAATAAAAGAGAGGGCGAAGATTAAGATTGGGAAGCTGTTAAGCTCCTCACAGATAACACAACAGCAAAAGACACTGCCTCTGCAGCCCAGGACAAAACCCTTCCATCTGCAGCCCTTCGTTAGCCATCGCAACAAGTGTGCATTGTCTCCTGTTCAAAGGCCACACACACACCCTGGTACCTCTGATTCTAATTCAGGTTTCAGTTCTGAGCCTGGGGATCCTCTTGTTCCCATCACACCAGCCGTTCTACCATCTCTTGCTGGGCTCTTGTAGAAAGCTGTAAATCATAACACATGGACTCCAGCCTAGTCTTGCCCTCTGAGAGCCTTGGAATTAGCTTCTTTGTTACTTACAGGATTGCTGAGACTTAAAAAGTAACCATCTTGATAGCGGTTAATGGTGATTGTTGACTTGGCAGGATCTAGAATCACTTGGGGGAAATCTACACATGGATGTTAGCTTCTCAGGGGAGAGGTTAAGTTGCGATCTAAGAATCCCAAAGTGAATGTGGCCAGCCCCAATTTATGGGTTGGCATTCTTGTCTATATATACAAAGTAGAAGGTCAGCTCAACTCTAACATTCATCTCCCCTTTCCTGAATGTGGACACAATGTGACCACTTGCTAGCTCCCACCTACCAGCGCTTCCCCCATGTAACAGATTGCACCTAGAACTGCAAAGAGTTCTGTCCGAACCTATTTTAACCAAAACCTACAAAGCAATTCCAATCTTAGATATTTATATTTCCTTTAGTGAAATGGAAACTTAGTCTTAGATACTTATATTTCCTTTAGAGAAACGGAAACTTACGCTCGTCTACCTAGGCATCATCTAGAATAGCCCCAAACTGGAAACAACCCAAAACACATAGACATTTGCACCAACCCAAGCAAAAACGTGATTTTTTCCCACATTGAATACTAGCTATTAACCAAAAGCACACCATGGAAGAGCCTTTAAAAGCATTCGGCTGACAGGAAGAAGCCAGGTATAAACAACTGCAAATATCATATTCTTTTACATAAAATTTCCAGCAAAAGCAAACTCATAGGAAGAGAGCAGCTCTTCCGAGTCACCAGGGACTAGGGTTGAAGGTTGTGAGAGTCCGGAGAGACCCAGGGAGCTGTGGCATTGATAAAGATGTTCAGCAGCTGTATTGTGGTACAGGTTGCTCTGCTCTGTAAATTTCCTGAATGTCATGGAGTTGAGCAAAGTTAGTAATATGCGAGTTTTATGATATCAAATTGTACCTCTGGTCAGCTATCAAAAAAAGAGTTCCAGGAGGCTTATTAAAAAGGCCAGCAGGACTTAGTGAATTAATCGATATCACACATTTTGGTAGTAATATAGAAGAAAATCTGAGGGATGTGATTATCATCCTTTTATTTTTTCATTTTATACGTGTCCCAAATTACATTAATGTACACTATCCCATGGGTGAAAAAAAAATACCATGCTAACGATTAGCCCAAATTTCAAAGTTTGAGAATAGTTTCCTCCATTGGGATTTCTCAGTTTCTTGAAAAAGCTTCCATAGATAATGCTGGAAGTCCATGTGTTTGTCTCATCGGACTTATAAACTGAACTCTGAGCCAGAAATTCTCTTCACAGGCTTACTGTATTCATCTCATCATTCAACTCCTCCATTGTCGCGTGCAAGAGCTTTAGGTAAAATTATGTCATTTTGGTGAGTCTACACTCTGGAGGTAAGTGTTTTCATAGCCTCATTGGAAATTAATAATGAACAATATGAGAACAATAGTACAAATGCACAGATAATAATTTACAATTTTATTTCCGTGTTGGTTGAGACCGTCAAGATATAGAGCAAATTAAGCCGGGCGGTGGTGGCGCACGCTTTAATCCCAGCACTTTGGGAGGCAGAGGCAGGCGGATCTCTGTGAGTTCCGAGACCAGCCTGGTCTACCAGAGCTAGTTCCAGGACAGCTCCAAAACCACAGAGAGAAACCCTGTCTCGAAAAAAAAAAAAAAAAAAAGATAGTGACAAATTACCACCATCACACAGTTTCAAGAGGCAGCTTGTAGGAAACGTAAACAAACAAAAAACCCACATCATTATATTTCTTTTTTGTTTGTTTATTGTTTGGGGTTTTCTTTTCTTTTCTTCTCGCCATCTTCGTGAACTCCACCTCACTGTGGACCAGGCTGGACTTGAACTGCGAGATCTGCCTACCTCTGCTAAGAGTGCTAAGGCCACCACCCATCCACCATTATATATCAACACTCTGACACCATCTACATCAAAAGCAGCTTCCTTGATGAAGGCCGAGAAGTGTTCTAATGTATGGATGCTGATATGCTATCGTAGATGTCAATTAATATCCATTTAGTGGAGTAACAGTAGTATATTTCTCCTAGGTCCTGTGACTAGGCACATGCACTGGATCCTTTTGTTATTTAATTATTTTTATTTAATGTGCATGTTTTGCCTACAAGTATGTCTGTGAGGATGTCTGATTTCCTAAACTGATTTGAGAACCAGTTGTGAACTGCCATATTGGGTTAGAAATTAACCTGGAATAGAAGCCAGTGCTCTTATCCTCTAAACCACTCCATCCTTTCATAGCCAAAACTTCAATGACCCCGTATGCCAGAGTAGGAGTTTCA
>CAWTZC010000814.1:0-58869 GCA_963919715.1 Microtus obscurus | reverse complement strand
TTTTTAATTTAATTTTTTTTATTTGGAAAAATGTAAAGAAATTTCTGCCTCCCCATTGCCCACCCTCCTCCCCTCCTCCCCCCCCCCCACTCCTCCCCTCCTCTTCAGCCTGAAGAACTAGTCAGGGTTCCTGTGGAAAGTCCCAAAGTCCCTCCCCCTCGGATCCTGGTCTAGAAAGGTGAACATCCAAACTGGATAGGCTCCCGCCAAAGCCAGAACATGAAGTAGGATCAAAACCTCGGTGCCATGGTCCTGGGCTTCTCAGCAGCCCTCATTGTCCGCGCCAAATTCAGAGAGTCCGGTTTTATCCCATGCTTTTTCAGTCAGAGTCCAGCTGGCCTTGGTGAGCTCCCAAAGAATCAGCCCCACTGTCTCCTACGTGGGTGGGCGAACCCCTTGTGGTCCTGACTTTCTTTGCTCATTTCTCCTCCCTCCTTCTGCTCCTCATTGGGACTTTGGGAGCTCAGTCCAGTGCTCCAGTGTGGGTCTCTGTCTCCTATCTCCATCCACTGCCAGATGAAATTTCTGTGGTGATATGCAAGATATTCACCAGTATGGCTATAGGATAGAGCTGGTTTCAGGTTCCCTTATCCACAGCTGCCCTCTGAGAGAGCCAACTAGAGACATCGCCTTCAGTGCACTCTGGGAGCCCCTCTAGATCCAAGTCTCTCGCCAACCCTAAGATGGCTCTCCTCTAATTACAGATGTGTGCTTCTCTGCTCCCCTAACCAACCTTCCTTTATCCCAATCATCCGCTTGCCTCAAGTTCCCCCCACCCTCCTCTCTTCTCTACATTTCTCTCCCCTTCTCCCCTTACCCCCGCCCCTCCACACCCCCAAGATCCCAAATTTTTGCCCGGCAATCTGGTCTACTTCCCATAACCCAGAGGATAGCTATATGCTTTTCTTTGGGTTCACCTTCTTAATTAGTTTATTTAGGGTATCAAATTATGTGACTCACTGACCTTTATTTATCTCTAGAAACTCAATTATGCAGTGAGCACATCCCATGTTCATCCTTTTGGGTCTGGGTTACCCCACTCAGGATAGTGCTTTCTATTTCCATCCATTTGCATGCAAAATTCACGAGTTGCTGTTTTTTACCGCTGAGTAGCATTCTAATGAATATATATTCCCATACTTTCTTCATCCATTCTTCCCATTGAAGGGCAGCACTAGGTTGTTTCCAATGGTGTTTCGGCTATTACAAATAATGCTGCAATGAACATAGTTGAACAAATGTCCTTGTCATATGATCGGGCATCTCGTGGGTATATTCCCCAAGAGTGCATTGCTGGGTCCATGGGTATGTTGATCCCAAATTTCCTGAGAAACCGCCACACTTGCTTTCCCAAAGTGGTTGCACAAGTTTGCGTTCCCACTAGCAATGGATGAGGGTGCCCCTTTCTCCACAGCCTCTCCAGCATAGGCTATCATTGGTGTTTTTGATTTTTAGAAGCCATTCTGAGCAGGTGTAAGGTGATATCTCAATGTTGTTTTGATTTGCATTTCCCCTGGATCGCTAAGTGAGGCTGAGCATGACCTTAAGTGCCTTTTTGGCCATTTGAACGCCTTCTGCCGAGAATTCTCTCTCAGATCAGTGCCCCCATTTTTTAATTGGGTTAATTAGCAGATTTTTTTAAAGTCTAGTTTTTGAGTTCTTTATAGTATATTTGGAGATCAGACCTTTGTCTAAGCCAGGGGGTTGGTGGAGATCTTCCTTCGGTCAAAGTGGGTTCCTTTTTGTTTAGGGTGATAGTGAAGTCTTTTGCTTTACAGAAGCTTCTCAGTTTCAGTAGGTCCCATTTATTCAATGTTGCCCCTAATGACTGTGCTGCTGCGAAGCTATACCTAGGAAGCGATCGCCTGTGCCGATCTGTTGTAGGAGTACTTCCTACTTTCTCTTCTATCAGGTTCAGTGTGTTCGGATTTGATATTGAGGTCTTTGATCCATCTGGACTTGAGTTTTGTGCAGGTGATAGATATGGGCTCTATTTTCATTCTTCTACAGGTTGACATACAGTTGTGCCAGCACCCATTTGTTGAAGATGCTTTCTTTTCTTCCATTGTATACTTTTATGCACCTTTATCGAAAATGAGGTGATGTAGGTTTGTGGGTTAAAATCCGGTCTTCTTATACGATTCCATTGGTCGACTTCTCTATTTTTATGCCAATACCACCCCATGTTTTCATTACTGTGTGCTCTGTCAATAGAGTTTAAAGTCAGGGATGGTAATGCCTATGAGTTCCTTTTATTGTATAAGATTGTGTTGGCTATCCTGGGTTTTTTTGGGTTATTCCATATAAAGTTGATTATTGTCCTTTCAAGATCAGTGAAGAATTTTGATGGGATCTTGATGGGGATTGCATTGAATCTATAAATTGCCTTTGGTAGATGCATACTATGTTGATCCTCCCAATCCATGAGCAAGGGAGATCCTTCCATTTTTCTGGGTATCCCCTTCAATTTCTTTCTTCAATGCTTTAAAGTTCTTGTCAAATAGATCCTTCACTTCTTTGGTTAGGTTACCCCAAGATATTTTATGCATGTTTGTGACTATTGGGGAAAGGCATGCTTTCTGATTTCTCTGCTTCCATATCCTTTTGTGGATAGGAGGGCCACTGTTACTGAGTTGATCTTGGTATCCGGCCACATTACTAAAGGTGTTTATCAGCTGTAGGTTTTTGGTGGCAGTTTTGCTTATGTACTACTATCATATCATCTGCAAATAAATCGAAAGTTTAACTTCTTCCTTTCCAGACCCGAATCCCTTTGATCCCTTATGTTGTCTTATTGCATATTAATAAAACTTCAAGCACTATACTTGAAGAGGTATGGAGAGAGTGGACAGCCTTGTCGAGAATTCCTGACGTGAAGTGGGATGAGCTGTTAGCTTCTCTCCATTTAGTTTGATAATGTTGGGTTGTTGGTTTGCTGTAAATAGCTTTTATTATATTTAGGTATATAATCCTTGTATCCCTAATCTCTCCAAGACTTTTATCATAAAGGGATGTTGAATTTTGTCAAAAGCTATTTCCAGCATCTAATGAAAATGATCATATGGTTTTTTTTCTTTCAGTTTATTTAAAGGATGAGATTATATTGAGAGATTTGGATATGTTGAACCCAGCCTTGGCATCTCTGTGTGATGAAGCCTCACTTGGATCATATTGGATAATTTTTTTCTAATGTGTTCTTGGATGTATGGTTTGCCAGTATTTGTTGAGATTTTTGCGACTATGTTCAGTGAGCATTGGCCTGTAATTCTCTTTCTTGGTTGAGTTTTTTGTGAGATTTGGTATCAGAGTGATTAGCTTCTTAAAAGGAATTATATGGAATGACTCTTCTGTTTTTATATTGTGAAATACAAGGGAGTATAGGTATTTAGAAGTCTTTTGGAAATTCTGGTAGAATTCCGCATTGAAACCGTCCCTAGTCCTGGGCTTTTTTTGGTAGGGAGGTTTTTGAGGAATAGCTTCTAATTCTTCGCTACTGACAGGGTCTATTTAGGATTGTTCACTGGTCATCTGATTTAACTTTGGTATATGGTATCATCAAAAAGTGTTCATTTCTTTTACATTTTCCAGTCTTGTGGCATACAGGCTTTTGTAGTAAGACTCAAATGATTCTCTGAATTTCCTTATGTCTGGGGTTATGTGTCCCCTTTTCATTTCTGATCTTATTAATTTGCATATTCTCTCTCTGCCGTTGATTAGGTTGGATTGGGTTAAGCTATAACAATTTTGTTAATTTTTTAGAACCAGCTTTTTGTTTCATTGATTCTTTGGATTGTTTTCTGTGTGTCTATTTTGTTGATTTCCGCTCTCTAGTTTGACTATTTCCAGTCTTCTACTCCTCCTAGGTGAGTCTGCTTCTTTTTTTTCTAGAGCTTTCAGGTGGGCTGTTAAGTCTCCAATGTATGCTTTCTTGTTTTCTTTAAGTGGGCACTAAGGTATGAACTTTCTAGGGACTGCTTTCAAGTGTCCATAAGTTTGAGTATGTTGTTTCTTTATTTTCATTGGAATTCACGAAGACTTTAATTTCTTTTCTTTATTTTCTTCTTTTGATCCAGGTGTGGGTCAATAGTTGACTGTTCTGCTTCTATGAGTTTGTGGCTTTCTGGGGATAGCTATGTTGTTGAATTCTAATTTAGTCCATGTGGTGATCTGATAAGACACAGGTGTTATGGATATTTTTTTGTAACAGTGGAAGTTTGCTTTGTTGTTAAGTGTTGGGAGGGGGTCAATTTTCAAGAAGGTTCCATGTGAGCTGCAGAGAAGAAGGTATATTCTTTCATATTTGGGGAATGTTCTATAGATGTCTGTTAAGTCCATTTGATTCAATACCTCCATTAATTCTCTCTCTTATTTCTCTGTTAGGTTTCTGTCTGATTAGACCTGTCTATTGGTAGGAAAGAGGAGGGTAGAAATTCCTACTATTAGTGTGTGCGGTTTGTGGCAGCTTACTTTGGAGTTTTAGAAATGTTTTTATTTAGTAGTGGGTCTTTTATGTTAGGCACAGATATTCAGGATTGAGACTTCATCCTGATGAATTGTTCCTGTTATGAGTATAAAATGTGCTTCTCGATCTCTTCTGATTGATTTAAGTTTGGAAGTCAATTTTGTTAGAAATTACATAGCTAGACACCTGCTTGTTTTTTAGGTCCATTTGCTTGATAAACCTTTTTCCCATCCCTTTACTCTAAGTAGGTGCCTGTCTTTGTGGCTGAGGTGTGCTTCTTTGGTGAACATGGCAGAATGTTGGATCCTGTTTGCGTGTCCAATCTCTTTATGTGCTTTTGATAGGTGAGTTGATTCCATTGGTATTAAGGGATATTAATGACCAGTGGTTGCTAACTCCGGTCAGATTTTTTAGTCATAGAGTTTGTGTGTTTGCCTTCTTTGAGTTGAGCTGGTGAAGTGGTCTCTAGATGTTTTAGTTATTGTGGTCATTGTTGGACTCCTTGGTTTGTGATTTTCCTTCTATTACTTTCTGTAAGGCTGGATTTGTGGCTACGTATTGTTTAAATTTGTTTTTATCCTGGAAAAATTTTGTTTTCTCCATTTATAGTGAACAAAGCTTGGCTGGGTATAGTAGTCTGGGATTGCATCCATGTTCTCTTAGCTTCTGCAGTATATCTGCTCCAGGACCTTCTGGCTTTCATGGTTTCCATAGAGTAGTCAGTGTACAGTCTGATAGGTTTACCTTTATAAGTAACTTGACCTTTTTCCTTTGCAGCTCTTAATATTCTTTCTTTATTCTGTAGTGTTTTGTGTTTTGATTATTATATGGCGAGGAGATGTTTTTTTTTTTTTTTTTTTGGTCCAGTCTATTTGGTGTTCTGTAGCTTCTTGAACCTTCAAAGGAATACTTTCTTTAGGTTGGGAAAGTTTTCTTCTATAATTTTTACTTCAAATATACTTTTCTGGACCATTGAGCTGTACTTCTTCTCCTTCTTCTATCCCAATTATTCTTAGGTTTGGTCTTTTTATTGTGTCCCATATTTCCTGTATGTTTCGTGATGAGAATTTGTTGGTTTTGTTATTTTCTTTGATCAGTGTGTTTATTTTCTCTATGGTATCTTCAGTGTCTGACATTCTTTCTTCTATCTCTTGTAATCTGTTGGTAGTACTTGTCTCTGTGGTTCCTGATCTTTTACCCAGGTTTTCCAACTCCATCCTTCCTCGGTTTGTGTTTCTTCATTACTTCCATATCATTCTTCAAGTCTTGAATGGCTTCCCCTTATCTGTTTGATTGCTTTTTCTTGCTTCTCTTGGTTTTCTTGGGTATCTTTGAGCGATTTATTCATTTAGTCCTCCTTTTTTGTTTGTCATCCAATTGTTTATGGCAGTTTTTCACCTCCTGTTTAAGGTCTCTACTTATTTTCTTATAATTCACTTTGAGTCGAATTCTTCTAATTCTTCTGGAGTAGGTTGTAACAATTCTTTCTTGTTTTGGGATCCTGGATTTTGGTGATGTCATGTTGTCTTTCAGGTTGTTGGAAGAATTCTTGTATTGGCGCCTTCCATCTCTTGCTTCAAATGGAGCCCAGAGAGGCCCTGGTGTCTTTGGTCCAGTCTTTGCCCTGACTGACTCTCGGCTGTATCTCTTCAGTGTTGAAACAGGAACCAACCCGTCCAGATGGAACTCCTCAGCACAACAATTAGATGGCAACCCTGGAGCACCAGCTGTAAGTCCCAAGCTCCCCCACAGGAAACCTTGAGACCTGCCCAGTAAGGCAGCACTCCCGTCTCTGGGGTGGATAGCTTTAGTGAAGGAACTTAAAACCATTCTTGAGCACTGGTCCTAGCAAACTGCAGGGGCAGGGTTGGGGGTGGGGTGGGCTGCCGGAGGGATTGGTTTGTGCCTAAGAAAGGCAGCCCTTAGAAGGAGCTGGGGGGAGGGGGGTTTGTGCTAGCTTCTGGGACACACCGCCCCCTGGCCGCCAGTAGACACTCACCCGTCCAGATGGAATTCCTCAGCTCCTGACCAGGGGCTGCCTGGCCAGCTCAAAGATCCGGGGACAGAGGAAGGAGGTGGGAGGGAGCTGCCGGGTCCAGAAGACCACTGGAGATCCTCGAGCACCAATGTGTAGGACCCAAGCTCCCCCACAGGGGAACCTGAGACCTGCCCAGAAGGCAGGCACTCCCCAGCTCTGGGTGGATAGCCTTAGTGAAGGAACTTAAATCTTTTCTTGAGCAGACTCCACGTCCCTAGCAAACCGCAGGACAGGGGCGGGTGGGGTGGCTGCCAGGGGATTGGGTCGTGCCTAAGAGAGGCAGCCCTGCAGAAGGAGCTGGGGGAGGGGGATTTGTGCTAGCTTCTGGGACACACCGCCCCTGGCTAGTAGACACTCACCCGTCCAGATGGAATTCCTCAGCTCCTAACCAGGGCCGCCTGGTAGCTCAAAGATCCGGGGACAAGAGCATAACTTTATATTCTTAAAGAATCATGGAACAATTCAAAATTGATGCTACAGAGTCAGAAAAATGGAAGGAATTTTAGAAATTATCATCAATTTGGACAAAGGTTTTATTATAATCATCAAATTCAAACTCTGATGTCCATGGTTTGCTTTCTAGTAACTTCTAATAATCGAATTTGTATCTATACTTTATTCTCCTTTTTTTTGCCTCAACAAAAGATTTAGAAGAAACCTCCCAGTTGCTAAGGAAATATCACATAAATATTGTATTTTATTTCCCTCACTGGAAAAACACTGTGTGACACTCTATTAGTTTCCTAATGTATCTGTAATAAATTATCACAAATAGAGTAGCTTGAAGTAACACAAATTTAATCTTTCTATTTCTATATGTTAGAAGTTGAACTATTGTCTCTGTGCTAAGACAGATCAAGATGTCATCAGGACTTGGTTCATTCAGGAATTTGTCCTGCCTCACTGCAGCCCTGATCAGTCAGTTCCCAATGATAAACAGTGCATCTCCAACCCTGGCTGTTTCTCCAACTCCCAAAGTCCTGGAGTCCTCTGGCTAAGGACCTGGATAATCTACACAGAGTCACCACAAGGACATGCTGTGTAGACAATGTGTAGACAATGTTTCACTCTACCTGCACCATGCTGTTTTTTATTGGTTTACCAATTTAAGTGTCAGAATCCCTTTCTGAATTTTTTGTGGATAATAATGGCTACTTTAGTCACTCCAGGGAAGAATGTTCTTTCAGGATGTGTTTTAGCTCAGTCACCCACCCCTCAAAGAGAGGGAAGTAGCAACACACACACACACACACACACACACACACACACACTAAATACTCTCAATGTAAAATAAAGAGAAAAGGCATATAGATGCATTTTGAGACCTTTGAGTTGAACTGAGACCAATTGAAACAGTGTAGAGAATAAATCTCATTCTGCACAAATAATAGTTTAAAAAATTTGAAACATTTTGAATTGTAAGATGCTCTTGTTTCTTTAAAAATCTTTACAAGGAAATGCTTTGAGAGATGGTAGTGATGGCTTTGATGACAGGAACAAGCACTTCTAATGCACTTCTCTTCATTGTAGATACTTTTCACTTACAAAAAACAGATCTGCTTGGGATAATAAAACTGCCGCAAATATTTTCATAGAACATACAGTTGCGCTTACAATGAGGTGTTGACACTTTGCTTCAACATACATATGTTTATTAGCTTGAACCTGTGTATTTAATTCAATATTAAATTTAAATAGAAAAAAATAGGTTAACTACAGGTGTATGGTAACTAAACGACTTATAGGCTAGTTTAGTGTTGAGAGTTAGAGGGTTAGCCTAAGATACCACAAGAAGCAGGGAGAAGAGATTTCTGTTGAATAAAAAGTTTCTTTAGGTAATTTAAATGTACCACTAGAAAGAACAAGGGATAAGCAAGTGTGTTTATGCATTTCCTCCCAGCCATGAAAAGCTCCCAGACAAGATTTAGAGTAGGTTTAACTCATTTTCCCTTTTCTGAGGTAAAAAGAGAAACTATGACCGCGGCTTTTCATAAAATCAAGCTTTTGGTTTATCCGAAAGAAGAGGGATGTTTAGACTGGTCATCAGACTTGCAATCCCAGAATTTAGGAGGCTAAAAAGTAGAGGCTTATAAATTCAAAACCAATCTGTCTATTTGTTCCTTACCCTGCTGGGATATATTGCGTGTCAGACAGAGAGGGAGAGCGGAAGAGGGAGGGAGGAAGGGAGGGAGGGGGAAGAAAGAAAATAGGGGAGAGATGGAGAGGAGAGAGAGAGAGAGAGAGAGTTACGTCAATTCAGACTCAAACTAGCAGTACAGATGAAAAGCACCTTTGGAATTCTTAGTGGTCAGAGTCTCAGGACTCACTGACTCAGATAAATGTGCACCAGTGATCCAAATAAGGTAAGAAAAGGCAATCTTGATATGGGCTATTGACTACTGGGAAATAATTGTGGATACATGACTTAACCATATATAAAGAGTAGACAAAAACAAAAGAAAGCAGCTTTTTATTTTTAACTTGTCCACTAAAAGCAACCTCAGACATACTTTGGGCACTGTTGACCGTCAGGACTAAGCCATTCTTGTTCTTAGATGTCTGTGGTCAAAAGGGGCAGAGATGGCTACAGTTTTCAGTTTATTTTTCTAGACAACATCTTGAGGTCTGCATCTGTTCAGTGCTGGGACTCTTTGATTGCCTAGTAAAATAGACATTATGTGTATGCATATCTTTGTGACCCCAAATAGTTGTCTTTTGATATTAAACCACAGGTTTTATTTTTCTTCTTTCTAAATTTCTTCAGAAAATCTGAGTCACTTTATAGGTTTAAAATTCTTACTCTATAAGTTACACATTGGATAAAGAGACAGATAGTAATGATAAGGGGAAGGTGGTTCTGCCTAAGGGCAGTTCTTCATGAAAGGACAAATAGAGCTTCAATCAAAACGCTATAAAGTGATTATTTAGATATTTGGACAGTAGATTACAAATTTCAGTTTTTTCAGATATATTGTAGAGGTTCTGGCTCTTTATACAAATAAATTTTCCATTGTAAATCAAAATTCCATTTAGATATTTTTAAATTTAACTAACTATAAAAATGTTTTTTATGTAGGAAGTCATTGAAACATTTCAATTATGCCAGCGGGGAATATTATAATCATATATAGAGAATAAATGGATGAAACATTCTAGAAATAATGGAACAGCATGATTCTAATAGGTTAAAGGCCCATACAGGGGTTTGATTTAAAACATAGTTCCATATAATTTCAAATTCTTAACGTCAATTGCCTTTGTGCAATCACTTTTAATGCCATGGAAGTAGTGATTATTGGCCTGAAATTCTCTTCACCAGGCATCATGGAAAACCAAGGGCTCAGCAGACAAAGGACACAAAAGCCTTTGCTAAGAAATGTCTCTTTGCTAGTGGCTTTTTTTAAGTTAGGTGGCACCACCCCATGTGGTATGGCTCTGTGTGTAGTTATGCCCGTTCGGGCTTTGCCTTATCTATTGTTCTACCCTCCACCATATGAACTCCATGATACCATCATAATGATACCTATAGAGTTTGACTAATTGAAGAAGATTACCTTCTGGTCTTTTAAGAAAAAAGAAATAATGAAAGAAATAAAAAAGGAAGGAAGGAAAGAAGGAAGAAGGAAGGACGAACTTTACTTGAGTTTTAGGTTCTTTATTCTACATGCTAAGAATAATTAACTACAATTGTGGATATTTGAAGGAATTTTCCAATGGCAGTCTGAGAGTTTTTTAAAAACCAGTACACCTTACACACAGTTCCATATTTACCCAATGATTTTTTTCCAAGAAAGAAATGGGATTTTAAGCAGTTTTTTATCACTACAAATATAATTCCATTTTATGTATGTATTGAAATGATAATCCTAATACCTAAATCGGTCTGTTTAAAAATAAGCTTATCCTATAGTCCTTCAGATGATTTATTGCGTTAGCTAAATTATTGCTTCAGGTGTAATTGGAATATTTTTTATTCATGTCACTGTGAAGAAGATAGGAGATGGATATGCTAATGGCCATGTACTTATATGTCTTTTGTGAGTCTTTTGTTTGCTTTGGAATCTTAATTAGTGGCAGTCACTTAAAACCATCTAGCTCTTCTCACATTTATGCATATAGTGGAAGCTGATAATGAAAGACTCAAACAATTCTGTTCATTGGTCTTTGTTTTGAATTTACTAGACTGTTTGTTCAGCTAAGTGAAATGTATTTCTTAAAACCCATTAGTTAAAAACTCATTGATTAATTATCAGAAATCCTTAAGCATAATTGGGTTTCACATCAAAGTACAAAATCTATTTGTGAACTTTAAAATGTCATTCGTGAATTCATTGTTGTTTTTGCCTTGCTAAGGCCATCCCTAATTTAAGCAACTGCTCAGAAAGATGGGCCTATCCTGTAAAATTTCTTCCTAAAATACCTCTTGAATTTATTCACTCATTACAATCTTTGCAGTCTTCTAATGGTAATTGGAGGTAAGTTATCGATGTATAATTAATGGTGCTATAAGAAAGGCACCTAATTATAATACTTTGAGCAACTAGCTTGAGGCCAAGACAAAAATCATCCCTTAGTTGTGAGCATTGTGCGTTTCCTTGTACAATTCTACCCCAATATTTGGCTTACCATGTTTTATTCTACAGTGCAGTGGAAAGCAGATCGCTTTGGAATGCTATAAACTTTAGGTCCCAGCAGTATACTGCTGGTGTCCAGTCCCATTGTTTGTCATTAGCAAAATAATAGAACAAATAATTGGCTGCTCTAATGAAATACAAGAATTGCTATTTGCATAATCCAAATGTTTTCTACTAGGTATTTTTCTTGAAGGTGACCCATAAACACTTAGTTGAATTAAAATAAATTATGGGCGAGTGCATGCTTAAGCATGCATGCATATGTGCTGTGTGCACACCTGGTACACACAGAAGCCAGAAGAAGGCATCAGATCATCTAGAACAGAAGTTATGGATAGCCATGAGTCTTGATATGGGTGTTGATAACTGAACCTGGGTCCTTGGCAAATGAAGCAAGTACTCTAGTCATCTTTCTAGCCCTTGTGGTGAGATTATAGTAGGCAATTACATGGTTTCTTAGTTCTTACTCTAAAGGATAATGGTAGGACAAGCCACTGGGTAGTCCTTAAGCTTTCATGGGACAGGAACTGGATATCCAATAATGTTGACTGAAGGAAAGAGAGTTCTTTGCTCAGACCAGGGAAAAGGATGGACTACAGGGGCCAGAATGAATCAGAGATGTTGACAACTTCCCTGGCGTTAGATGCTGTAGATGAAGACGAAAGAATACATTTTTAAAAGAAAAATCCATGGTTTTTCTGTGTGACAGCAGGTTGAACAGAGCTCACATTGTGAGAATGAGATGGATGAAGGTGTGAAGAACAGTCATATACAGATGGTTTGCTATGGAATTGGAATGTTATTCTTCATGCCATCAAAGGAGCACATGAAAAGACAGAATAATGTTGAAAAATTTCTATGAATTGCAGTGTGTCCAGGTACTCACCTAGGGCAATAAGAATGTTGGCTTCTATGTTATCTGAACATGAGATTTTTAAAATTTTTTTTATTGAGCTATGCATTTTTCTCTGTTCTCCTCCCTTCCTCTACCCTCCCCTTCAACACTTTCCCGTGGTCCCCATGCTCCCAAGTTACTCGGGGGATCTTGTCTTTTTCTACTTCCCATGTATATTAGATCCATGTATGTCTCTTTTAGGGTCCTCCTTGTCTAGATTCTCTGGGGTTGTGAATTGTAGTTCAGGAGACCATGAGATCTTAAATTACCACTTTGCACTTTTTGCTTTTCCTCAATGAATTAGTGCATTTAACTTGTCTCAAAATGTCCTCAGATAAAGAGAAGAGGCAATAAAGTAATTTTAAGGAAGCTACTTTTAAGTATTAGAGATTATAAAGTACATAGTAGAGACTGACAAGGATAAAGAAAAATTAGAATTGTTTTCATTGCAATTAGGAGTGTAAAATATTTCAACTCTTTTAGGAAAATTATTGGCACTGAACTAAGGATTAAACATATAATCCAGAAATCATAGCTGTAGAGTTAAAACCAAGATATTTATCAAGAGAAATAAAATGTCTGCTTAAAACTCACCAGTGAATGCCCATGAATGTGTGTGTGTGCTCATGCATGTGTGTGCGCAATTATATTAATACAACTTGTTGAGTCTATTTTTAATGTTTGCGTCTATAATTTCAGGACTAACCACTTGGCATTGGAGACCCAATTATGTCTCTTAACCAGGAAAGGCTGATTCTCCATCTCTCAGAAACCATTAGTTGCCAAGAGCTTTTTTGTGCAAAGTATGACCCCAAAAAATTTTCCACCTTTCTGCTTACCATACCTATTGATGACACCATTGTTTTGGTTGTATTTATGCAGCTATTGCTATGAGTTTAGAGTCCAAAGCATTAGAGACTGTAATGACAGGGACTGCAAGATATCAGCTTTCAGAAATGGCAGCAGAAGCTGGAATTTGAGAGTTGTAATCTGAGGCTCACACTTTGAACTAATGCAGGAAGTTGAAGGAGAACTAGAATTTTGTATGGCTTTGAAACCTCCAGCAAGAGCACACCTTCTAAACCTACCCAAATATACCACTGGCTGGAGATCAGTATTAAACATTTGTGTCCATGGGACGACATTTTCAATATTATACATGCAAGGCAACAACACTGTAGTTCAAACTCCCACAATAGTCTTGGGTCTGAGATGAGATGTTTCAAGCAGTTTGCTTGGTGGTGTGGGGCCTGAAAGTATGTGCAGTTCAAACTGTGCACATAGTATGCTGAGAAGCAGAGCTGCACTGAGGTCACGAGGTTGCAATGTGGGCAGGCACTGCAGTAACATTGACCCACGATGTGTTTAATTTTGTTAATTGATTCTTCAGAAACTTAACTGTATACACGTTTTTCAATGTGCCAGCATTCAATTATTTGGCAACACAAGCAACAGTTTAAGTACGAAGTTTAAACTAAAATTGGGGAAGGATGGTGTGCAGGAATGAGCTTCCGAAATACTGTTCTAATGAAGGTTGGGGAATTCTCTCCTTGAGAGGGTGAGAATAGACAAACATTTATGTAACAGGCTGTTACCTGGTTCACCTGTCAGAAGTAAGCTGTCTCTCCAAGAATATCAAGCATCTAATATGGCATCTCACAGAGAAAGCTGGAGAGACACTCTCTCGCTTCTCTCACCTGAGAGACAAAAAGGTAGATGATAGAAGGCACTGAGTTGTTATTGTTGAAGCTTCTAAAAAGGAGGATTTATGAAGGCTGTAACTTGAATGTTTCTTTTTACTCCAGCCTCAGCATTGCCTAACACAGTGTGTGGCTAATAGTAATGCTTACAAATATTTATCAATTAAGAAGCAAATTAATGAGGTTTTGTTGTTGTTGAGCTTTAGCTCACCAGGGGAAAGCTTATGTGGTGTGATATTAGGATGTATAAAAATATGGAAAGCACTTCCCTAATTGTTTTTCCTTTATGATGGTATTTTGTAATTCTTCTCATGTATGGTTGGAATACAAACAGCAGATGAGTTGTAGCTCAAGTTACAGGCATATTTCCTGTTTGGGATTCACAGTGAAAAAGGTATCCTTTCTTTATGCACTACCAGAAGAGGTTCCTTCCTATTTATTTGGAAAGAAATAATTGCCATGGTGGTGGTTCTGTTTCCCTTTATTGTTTCAGAGAATCTCTAATTCCACTTTAAGAATGAAAAAAGAAAAAGAAGATGATGAAAACTGCAATTATATAACCACCAGGTTCTGAAAAGTAATAGTCAACTTCTTTATTGCTTCCAGAATATTGGCTATTAAAAAGCCATTTTCCTAAATTTATATCATCTATTGCAGACCAAAATACAGTATTAAAAAGAAAGGAAAGAAATATTTTTTCTTGGTTGATGAGCATTAGATAATTAAGTTCCCAAAGTTGTATATGATCAATCCCTTTTATGAGCTAGTTATGACCTAGTCAGCAAAATTATTAGGAAGCTAGCTTGGTTGGCTTAGTGGCATATGAAATGATGTCACTGTATCTATCATATTGTAGATAAATCTTATGGTGTCTGCTCTTCTATGTTTCTGTGTTTGTTAGTCTTATGTCAACTTGACACAAGTTAGAAGACAGTTTTCTGGAAGGAGGGAAATTCAATTGAGAAAATACCTCAATAAGATTCAGTTGTAAGGAAGACATTTTCTTAATTAGTGATTGATGGGGAAGGGCCCAGCCAATTGTGGTATCATCCCAAGGTTTGTAATTCTGGTTTCTATAATAAAGCAGAATTATCAGGCCGTGAAGAGCAAGCCAGTAAGCAGCATCCCTCTATAACCTCTGCATCAGCTTCTGCCTCCATGTTCCTGGCTGTTTCAGTTCCTGTCCTGACTTCTCTTGATAATGAACAGCCATGTGGAAGTGGAAACCAAATAAACCTTTTCCTCACTAATTTGCATTTTGGTCAAGGTGTTCCATTGCAGCAAAGGAAACCCTAACTAAGACAGTTTCAGACATGTACCTCATATGATTTTGCTCTGTAAGATTCATAGCAATAACCCAGGACTAACTTGGTGACAACAATGATGAGAAAAATGGCAATGAAACACAAACCTTATGGAGTATGTATGTGGCCAAAACATACCTAAATATGTTAGATTTTAATCCTCTTACTATTCAAAAGCATAGTGTAGGTTATAGTATTGGTCAACTCTAAAGATGAAAATAAATGAGATTTAAAAATACAGGCCCACAGCCAAACATTAGGGACAGTTCAGGAAAAACTGCAGAAAATGGGGACAAAGGACTGTCGGAGCCAGAGGTATCAAAGAGACCACCAGAAACCTCTCAGAACCAACTAATCTAGACTACAGGGGCTCACAGATGCTGGACTGAAATTTACAGAGCCTGCATGGAACTGACCTAGGCACTCTGCATATATGTTACAGTCGTGTAGCTTGTTCCTCTTGTGGGATTCCTAACAGTGGGAACAGGGGCTGTCTCTGATTCTTTCAGAGGCCTTTTAGTCCCTACTCCTCATCCTGGGTTGCCTTGTCCAGTCTTAATGCATGGAGATGTGCATCATCTTACTGAAGCCTGATATGCCTTGTTTTATTGACATCCTTGGGATGTCCTTTTCTAAATAGAAATGGGGGAATTTAATGGGGTATTGCAGGAGAAAATTGGAAGGAACTGGAAGGGGAGAAGGGAACAAAAGCTGAGGCTGGAATGTAAAACAAACAAACAAATAAATGAGACAAAGGTAATTTTCCTCTTGATGCTTACTTCCTGAATGGCCAGGCCACTTTTGGGATCCTCAGATGCTATATGTGGCATCCTTTACAGCATTCCTATTGTCCTCAAGCTGGAGGCTTTCTTTTGTCTCTGGCATAAGATACCATAGCCCTTTCTCCCACAAACGCTTGGACAGAGTACAGTCATGAATCCCTGAATCAGACAGTGATAGTCAGTACCCTGCCTCCTTTAGAATTTACAGCTATACACCCATATAAGGTTATTGTGGCAATGTACTATACTTGATCAGCCTACATAAATAGCAGCAGAGAAACTAGTAAGGGGAAAGTGATAGATACAGTCACTGTAAGTAGTATTTAGCTAGGAATAATGAAGTTATGACATTTGAGTAAAAATGGCTGAAAGTATTGACCATAATATCTATAAGGTAAACAAAACTTATAAGAAAACTATTGCATAACTTTCAGAATCTATGACTGTTTGGGGAAGGGACAGCAGCAAGAGAGGAAAGATGGAGCAAGTAAGAACTATGGGAAAATGAGAGCCAACTATGTAAAATCAATGTGTGAAGGTGTCATACTGAAACTTATTATGTATGCCAACTAAAAGATTTTAGGTTAAAAACAGTGAAATAAGTGAATCTGTGTCTTGAATTTGTGACTAACATTTGGCTTCACTACCTATAGGAGTGGTTGTACCTTTAGCATTCTGGTACAGTACCAATCTACACAATCCATCATTTCTGGTACTGTCTTCACCACTACAGTGTCTATTGATGAAGTTCCAGGGACCCAGACTTCATTAAGTATAGAAGACACAGCAGGGGATCCATTATTCTGGAGCAGACAAAGTACTTTTCCTATTGCCAAGCATAACTCAGCAAGTCAGTGTAAATATATAGCTGCAAATTTCTTTGCAAATATATAGAGTTAATGATATTTGGCTGCCTTCATCTCTCCTCGCAACCCTGTCCCAAGAGAACTCAGTTACTGAAAATGGAAATGCTATTGACTTCTCAGACTATCTCTGTGAGGCTGAAGACCTTTCCAATATTGTTATCCACGATTCACTAGACACTTTGTACAGTTAAGAGTCTTGTTCACAGTCGGTTGGCAATGCCAGTTGGCATGTCCTCTGGATCAGTTCTGACCTTTAGATTTGTGAACTCACAGTAAATCTTGTTCAGTTTTCCACACATATGACATAATGTTTTACTCCATAGTTAATGTGCTTCATCTGCTTTCCTTGAAATACAGATTTAACCCTCCCATTTTTGGTAAGTGTTTCATAATAACACCATTGATACTATTCATTGTCTTGTAGTACAAAGGTGGAGAATGAATTTACAGCCCCAGTCATGTAGATTATATAATACTATGACCAATTGTGAATCTAGATAGTATATACACTGTGATAGTCACCATATTTGGGAAAGTAGTAAACAAACAGGTGAGGCATATACTGATGTGAAGTTCAACCTACAGCTCAAAAGAAAAGAGAACTAATGAGTGGAAATAACTTAGCAAAAATAATACATTAGTAAGAACAATTAAAGAAACAAATGCCATATATTTGAGAAAAATCAATATGGGAAGGCAATGCATGGAATAGGCAAGTAAGAAAATTATGCAATTATATTTTAATTAAAAATAAAGTATGCAATTTTAAAAAAGAAATATTAGGGTTAGGGGAAAGTTCAATGGCTAAGAGTGCTTGTTAACCAAGAACAAGGATCTAATTTCCTATGTCCAGAATGTACATAAAGTGCCAGATATAGTCTCAAATATCAGTAACCTCAGCACTGGGATGGAGAATAGGTGGAAGACAGAGCCAAGATCACTGGGGCTGGTTGTCCAGCCAACCTATTTAAAATGGTGTAGGAGGTTCTTCTGTTCATGTCTTGCTTTCATTGGTTAATGAATAAAGAAATTTATTTGGGCCTGATAGGGCAGAACATAGTAGGCGAAGACAGAACTGAATGCTGGGAAGAAGGCAGAGTGGCAGATGCCATGGATCTCCTGCCTGAGACAGATGCTGGTTAGAACCTTGCTGGTTAGCCACAGTCACATGGCAATACACAGACTAATAGAAATGGGTTAAATTAAGATGTAAGAATTAGCCAATAAGAAGTTAGAGTTAATGGGCCAGGCAGTGTTTAAATGAATACAGTTTCTGTGTGATTATTCCAGGTTTTGGGGGCCCAAACAAAGTCCTCCCCCCGATCTCCATGCAACAGTTAATAAAAAATTATAAATTAAAACACATGAGGCTAGTGTCTTAGACTAAGCAAAGGAAAACTGAGTGCAGTGACCTCTGAGCAAACTGATTAAGTATCTTTCTGTGCTATAGAAACCAATAGGTCCAATAGGTCTCTTGGAAAGAATGTGTGTGTGTGTGTGTGTGTGTGTGTGTGTGTGTGTGTGTGTGTGCGTGTGTGTGTGTGTGTATGAATTATACAGATGGAATCAAGGCTTATGTGTGAGTACTGGGAAATGATTGGAGATTGTGAAAGAAAATGAGTTTTAGAGATTATATCTGATTGATGTTGGTCTATCTAATTGAGTGGCAGATAAACATGTAATTATGGATTCAAGTTCAAAATGTCTAATTTTCTTTCTTCATAGTAAGATGCTTGATGTTTCCTATCATTTCATTGATTCATTGCTTGAAATTTAAGCCTTAAAATAGCCATCAAAAATCCCATAAATTAGAACATTCACTCAAGCTCATGTTCTCTTTATACACACACAGTCTAAAGTCAAAGGATAGTATCTTAACAAACCATATACAATTTGAAGTTTGTAGACTGAGACTGCTTGTTAATTTCATGTTTCTCAGACTCAAAATAATCACACAAAAACTATATTCATTACAACATTGCTTGACCAATATCTTAAGAATCACAGAGTTGTTTTGATTTGCATTTTTCTGATGACTTTAAAGCCTACATACATTTATTTTCCAACACTATGACCCATTTAGAGGTCTTTTTTGTTATCTGAATTTGTCTTTATTGTGTACATTTCTGTAATTATTTTCTGACAAAGAACGCTCTTTTTTTTTTTTTTAATTTTAAGTGGGCATGGCTAAGACCAATTCCATAGCACTGCCTGTTTGCTCCACCCAGTCCAACATGGCAGAGGCATGTTCAATGTCTCTGAGAGCCATGCACACCAGCCCAGCTCCAGGATCGCAGCATGTTTATGCCACCATTAAGCAATTTGTAACATGCTGTTAAAGACCTCATTTAAGTGCTCAGTCTCCTAAAAGAACCAGAGCTGTTCATGCTACTAGCAGGAACGAGGAAACTCTCCCCTAAAGAAACCTCACAGCCTACACTGCCAGTGCTGTGTCAGAAAGATCTCTCTCTTTTTAATTGATTTTATTGGGTTATACATTTTTCTCTGCTCCCCTCTTTGCCTCTCCCCTCTCTCAAAGGAACTGCAGTGCCCTGCTCACAGCCAGCAAATAGAGCCCATCAAAAAAGGGGGGGCTACCAAGAAGCTGTGCTAAGAAGCTGATTGTGTGTGTGTGTGTGTGTAGAATCACTTTTCAAGCTCTCAGATTTGTGTGAATGGAGCTGGCCCACGTTGCTGATATTTTGTAGGCAGAGCCTGTTTATTCATTTCCCAGCCACTCAGACCTGAACTATATTAGTAATAACACTGCTTGGTCAATAGGTTAACTTTCTTATTAAGTAACTCTTACATCTTAAATTAACTAATTTCTATGAATCTGTGTATTGTTATGTTGCTGTGCCCTACTGGTAAGTTCCTTCCGGCATCTGTCTCCTTCATTGCTTCATAGTGTCTCCCTGACTCTACCTTTTCTCCAGCTTGGAATTTCTGCCTTGCTCTGTTCTGCACTGCCACAAGCCCAAAGCAGCTTCTTTATTAACCAGTGCTATGAAACATATTCACGGCATAATGAGGTGAATCCCACATGAGAAGTTCTCTAGGCTAAATAAAATCTGGGAATACTGACACAGAATAACCTTAAGGAGTTACTTAATGATGGTGTATAAATCACTGTTTGTAGCCCTCAAATTTCTTTTATTATTATTATTATTATTATTATTTATTAAAGATTTCTGTCTCCTCCCCACCGCCCAAAGAGCAATCGGGGTTCCCTGCCCTGTGGGAAGTCCAAGGACCACCCACCTCTATCCAGGTCTAGTAAGGTGAGCATCCAAACTGCCTAGGCTCCCACAAAGCCAATAGGTGCAGTAGGATCAAAAACCCATTGCCATTGTTCTTGAGGTCTCAGTAGTTCTCATTGTCCGCTATGTTCAGCGAGACCGGTTTTAACCCAGGCTTTTTCAGACCCAGGCCAGCTGGCCTTGGTGAGTTCCCGATAGAACTCTGAGGAGGTGAAATGTGCTGAGGTTTGGCTAGCATTTTGACAACATAGGTTCTCCTTTCTCCTACTCTTTATAGCAGAGTGGAAAATGATGGTCCTCAATTTACTCATCTGTAAACTAGGAAATAGTCATATCCACCACCAACTTTAGATAAAATGGGAAATACATAAATATATGAACAGATGCAATGCCAAACAGTTGCTTCCGAATTTTTGCATAAACACCCAATATAAGTTTTCTGGATGGGACATAGAATTAAGATAAATAGTAATACAGAAACAGTCCCATGGCTAGTGTTGATTATAATTTCATGTAACGACATGAGGAAGTGATGTATAAGGGAAAAATAATTGCAATTGCATGTATTTGCCCTAGAGAAATTCCCTGCTTAAAAGTAAAGGTCAGATGTTTCTTGTTTGAAAGTTGTTACAGGCACAACACTCCTTGAGGATATGCATTCTTATTTAAATTTTTGAAAAATAACTCCAACCACATGACTAAAAAATGTCATGTTTTGTGGCAGCGTGTACATGTGTGAGGCAGTCTGAAAGGAAAGGGGATAGAGAATGGGAGGAGTTGTCCATCAGTTCAGGTAATAGTCACAATGTCATTCGTTTTATGGTGTGTCTAAGGTGGTAGCTGAACTGTGAATTTCTTGAATGTAGAACCAATGCTAGTCTAATGTTTACACAACCCATAGAACAAGAATATTATCCAATAAGAAGAATGAAATACATGGACAATTTGGATAATTATAGAAACCTCAAAACATTGTAAGACACCAAAAATAAGAATCAATAGTAATGTTCTATAAGAGTATTTGCATAAACAGAGATATTCTTGAAGCAATATATATTTACACATGGAAAAAGGAGTATAAATGGGTTTTAAATAAATTCTGAGTATATAAAATGAGCTAATGAGTATTTTTACTATGGGAAAATAGGAAGGAAATAAAATTTATAAGTAGAAGGAAAACTGTAATGCCATGTTGCATTTAAGAGAATAAAGCCCTTAATAATTATTATGGAGCCAGATGTGTAATACATGTGGTTTGCTACATCCCTTTCTAAATTTTAACTTAGAAAGAAAAGGAAAATTGGATCTTACATGTTGAGTCTTGCCAAGCCTTGTAGTACATGCCCACAATCCCAGCTACCTGGGAGATCTGTTTAAAACACTGAACCTGTATTCAAAAGCAAGTAAAACTTTCAGCAATAGCAAATTCCAAATGTCTTTAATTACTTATAACATCCATATGGCATTTGTCAAAAGTTATCTAAAAACTGTTTTAAAAGGCCTGCATCAATTGAGAACACTAACTTTATTATGTTCTTAATACTTAGTGATATTTTAACATGGGAAGATTCATCAGAGTAATTCTTTGAGAACCAAGTAAGAACAAAGACAGTAAGCCACAGAGCACCTTAGGAAAAGACTTGAATTCCAACCTGTACAATTTAGACCTTGTTGCTAATATATCTGTAACTGTACCCCACCCTCTTGCAATAAATATCAATAAATAAAGAATAAATTTCCCTTTATTCTTCTCTCATATATTATATTCCAAACACAGTTTCCCCTCTGTCCTCTCTTTCCAGCCTTCCCCCATCTATCTTCTCCTTGAGATTCTAATCCTCATTTCCCTCTAGTAAAGGGTAGGCCTCTCAGTGATATCCATCAAACATGGCATATTAAGCTATAATAAGACTAGGCATATTCCCTCATATTATGGCTGAATGATGCAACTCAATAGGAGAAAAAAATTCCTAAACACAGGCAGAGATAGCCCCTGCTCCCACTATTAATAGTCCCACAAAAACAGATTCTCATCACTGTCATCATGAGTTGTACAATGCAGTGAATGATTTTTAAAATTCAGAAATTGAAGTATTTATATTAAAAGTATTTATTAAAATTTTAGTCACTGTATTAGATTAGAAAAATACACTGAAAGGAGTTAGCAGTAACTTGTAGTCAAGAAGTGAAGCTGTAAACTTATTAAAACATCTTAAGTTTTTCATAGCAAAATGTATTTGACTTACTCATCTGAATACCCTTCCATTCTGTTGAATACAAAATCAACTTCCCTCATGATGTGACAATCACACCAGAGTCTGGCTTCGAAGCCAGCAGGATGTTAAGTCCAACTGAAGCAGCAAAAAGAGAAGGGCATTTAATATCTGTGAAATACATGAAAGAAAGTGATTTCTGAACAAGCTGGCATAATCAGAACTTTGATGCAATCCTTTTTTGTGCACATGACATCTAGTCTAGGAAGAAAGCACCCATCATCGCCACCACAAGCACTCATCTTCCAGGGAAACACTAATTGCTTAAGTTCAGATCCTACAGACAAGCTCAACAAAAGGAGCATTAGGAATAGAAGCCAATACAATGGAGAAGTCTGATTTATAGACACCAACTCAATTTCCTTTGCTAACCTCCCTGCTTTGTGCAAGGATAGTTGAAATAAATTATAGGGCTCATGACAATAATTATAGTATTAATCTTTGTGTTGTCCTCTGAGTCTTTATGTCTTTGTAGTTTGATTTGTCATTTCCTCTTTAGATGTGATGGATATGACACATTGTCGAATAAATTTGGGTGCAAACTCACATGATGGAAGGAGAATGATGTCTACATTTTGAGCAATGATGTGGTGCCCATAACATTGAATTTAATTTTTCAGGACTTTCTAATTATTATTATTTAGTTGTTCCTTCCCACAAAAAGATGTACCTTGAATAGTTCAATTTATTTCTTGAAAATCATTTACAAATTTACCAGGTAGTGATTTGATCCTTGCTTAAAATCAGTTGTCTAGAAGGGAAATTTTCTCTTTCGCATTTTTTAATACAGTAATTGTGTCTGTAAGGCCTATCACCATCTATTTGCCTCTACTGGACTTGTTCTATAAATATCTCTGTGAAATGATGGGCAGCTTTCGAGGCTTGTTGGCATGGAATCAATAAGTGGCAGAAGGGACCACACGAATCAATTAGATTGTCCCTGGCAGGTTACCATGGAAGCTTTAACTCCTCAGAGAACTTCACTTATCTCGGAGTAGAAGTCTCTACATTTCTTTAATTAGAACAGATGTAATTTATTTAGTAATGGAAAATTTATCTGAGCAAGTTCTGTGAGGTGTCAGACAAAATTCAGCCAGCCATACATGTTCAGGGGAAACTCATGTAAGGATTCAAGCACTTCTAATGAAAATCTTTTCCAAGAGAAAATATAGAACATAAAATCATTCGTATTTTGAAAATGAGCTTCATTAGATTATAAAGCACTTGAGCTTGGTATCCTAATAATAAGCAGTGGTTCTTAGATTAACTTACACTGTGGATGCAATAACCTGACACATTTATTTATTTAGTCAGTCTGTTGTACTAACTGCCTATTAGTGTTATAATAATTTAATCAAAGGCATCTCTTTGCTCTTATTTTACTGAAAACTAAGAAATATTCATTAGGTTTACCATACCCTGTTGAAATTGGAGCAGCGTGGCTGTGTCCTCCCCGCACCCGGCCGCCGGCATGGTTTAGCTTACGCCCCGAAATAATTACACGGAAACTGTAATCTTTTAAACACTGCTTGGCCCACTATTTCTAGTCTCTTCTTGGCTAACTCTCACACCTGGACTAGCCCATTTCAAATCAGGTTTGTAAGCACCCCAAGGTGCGCTTACCGGGGAGATTCTAGCCTACGTCCATCTTGGGTCGGTCGGAGCTTCATTGCGTGCGTACCTCAGAGAGCTGGGCCATCCTGTCTGCCCGCTAGACAGGAGGCTGCTGTCTCTGAGCGGAGCTGTGTGCTTCTCTGAGCTCACTTCCTCTTCCTGTCCGTATACTATTCTGTTTACTCCACCCACCTATTTTCTAACCTATAGGACCAGCCAAGCAGTGTCTTTATTTTAACCAATGAAATCAACAGATTGATAAACAGATTGATATATGACACTCCCACATCACTTCCCCTTTTTCTGTTTAAACAAAAAGGAAAGGCTTTAACTTTAACATAGCAAAATTACATAAAACAGTTATCAAGTAAAAATTACAATAATCTTTATCATAACTAAGGAAAGAAAAGTATAACTATAACTAACTATTCTTAATTCCATCAAAGACAGAAAGATACAATATTACCTCAGCAAACAAGAAAAAAGCAACCTTTAAACTCTAGAAATGACAGAGACATCTTGCTGCCTATACAGTCACCCAAAGTTCCTCTGTACCGTTGGGGCATCCGTCTTTGGCCTACAGGCCCATAGTTTTCAGCAGACATTCCACAAAGCAGGAAATTTCAAAGGCAGTTACTATCTGCTTGTCCTGAAGAATGTCTTGCAGACTCTTTCATAAGTCAGGAACCCCGAAAGATCATCTCACCTTTAGGCAAGTTCAGTAGTCCTCTCTCTGCGGGTTCTCTGTTTCCAGTTTATGCAATAGTCCAGGCAAGAGCAGTTTCTTGCCCAAATGGCTATCAAACTCCATAAGGATCCTCTTCGATGCCCATCTTCCTCTCGAAGTAGATTGGTGCTGCCAGGAGCAGATGTGTCTCATTGTCATGAAAAGCCCTAAATTATTAAAACATTAAATGCCATATTCTGCAGTCCTTGAAAGATATGAAGAATGCTTATCTAATTGAAATATATCTTCATATATCTAGAAAATCTAAGCTTGACTATTATTTACGATTATTTAACAACAACCTATATTTCCTAATTATACATTACATTTTAAAAATGAACTACACAATCATAATACCTTAATCAAGATCAGAAATACATATACATGTAACAAAATTGACATTAAAATCCACATCAATGCAAATTATTTATATCTATATCATATCCCCCTTTAAATATAAAAAAAAACGTTTATAAACCCTATTTGGGAACATGGGCGCAGTTTCTCTCTCCAAACTGCTTCCTGCTGAATGGGGGCGTTGTTAATTAGGTCTTTCATGGTATAACCTGTGTGCCAGGGTCATCTCAGTTGGCAGTTGAGTGAAGTAATTTTTTTTGAGGGTGTTCACAGCAACCTTTCAGGAGGGCGTGGTCTATCATACCATATCGGAATAGATGTAATCCATAGGGTCTGGTCCACTGTGAAAACAAAAGAAGACTCTCTCCAAAGCATCATATCCTTAGACCCAAATTTTGAAATCGTAATACCCTTATATCCATTCTGGTTCAGCTTGGCAGCCCATATAATGAAATGACTCTCTGTAGTTAGCTCCTTTACAGTCAAAAATTTTAAAGAAAACACAATGTACATAATCCAGACCCTCTGTGAATTTTCCATTTTTACGTGGCTTATTATTTTTTTTATTTCTTTTACTCTCTTAACTATCTGTACTCTGTCTCTTTAAAGACTTTACCTTTTTAATTTTAAAGGCATTAACTTTATTCTCTCTCTATATATATTTTTTTTTTCTCTCTCAAGCCCACGTACATTTATCCAACATTGTGACTCATTTAGTGGTCTGTCTGAATCTGTTTTATTGTGAATCTGTAATTTTTTTACTATCCAGGAGCATTTCTTAAAATGTTAAGCACTTCTTAAAAACTTAAGTTGCTTCTTGTATAGTTAATACGGTACCGCCTGCATTCTGCCCAGTAGAAACCTTAAGTGCGCTGTCATTAAGGTAATTACGGTAGTTCCTGCCTGAGACTGCAGTATGGCAGAGCTGAGCCACTCCAGCCCAGAGACATTTGGTGAGCCTGAGCTGCAAGGAGTTCCAGGCACACAGCAGTCCAAATTGCCATCAAGCAAGCCAAAGCAGTTTATTCCAAATGCTCCATACAAAAGCTGTGTCTCTCACAGGAGCCAGACAGAGATTGCAATGGCGGCACAGCCCAGAAAGCCGCACTTTAAAATGACGCAGCTTTTTTTCTGCTGCTATTGCCGAACCAGGAAATCTCTCTACGGCACGCCACCAACAAAGAACAAAACTCTGTGTTAAACTCTGTTTTTTCTCTGTTTAGAATTAAGCTCTCTCAGGTTTTTAAGTGGATTTAGCCCATCACGTCCGGTGCCACGAACAATGCCACACCAGTTTGTAATTACTATTACCAGGGAAGTATTTATTTAAAGAGGAAAAACTTACAGATCAGATCCCAGACAACAGCTCTCTGCACAACTAGAAAAAGATTCTAGTCGCCAGACCAGCAGGAAGTCAAGAGAGAGCGAGCGGAAGGAAATAGAGGCTTTATGAATGGAGAGAAACCACGCCCCAATGGGCTGGTATCTCAGCAGCTATTGGTTGGAGGGCGGAAAGAACCTCCTGCAACACCTCCCCCTTTTGTTTAAGTAAGAAAGTTCTAAACCTACTATGAAATTATATACAATAAGTACAAATATCCTATTCTAACTAGCTTAGGACTTGTATAATAAATAACTTGGCCAAGTCATGAGAGAAAAGTAACTATAGTTATATAGTCTTCAACCCCATCAAAGATCTGAGAAGGAAATAATGTTACCTGGGTAATTAGGAAGTTCAGTAAAACAACTTCCAAAACCTGCAACAAATCACAGGGACAACTAGCTACCTGGGCAATCACCCAAAGTCACATTTGCAGCGTTGAAGCAACCAACTTTGGCTAAGGCCTAACATAACTGACATACCATTTTCAAAGGCAAGCAACTTTTCAAAACTATCTTACCTGTCTTGGCAGGATATGACAGTCCTGTTTTATCCATTGATGCACACTCTGTATCTCTGTCACTGGTTGAGGTATGGGCATTTCTTTGCCCCAAGGCCAGTTCTGTCAAAAAGAAAGGCTCCAGGTGGAGTGTCTTTGGTGCTCAGCATTCTCTCGGGAATAGGACGGTGTTGCCAGGAGCAATTGTGTCTCACTACCACAAAACTCTGAGTTAGATTAAAGGCCATTTTCTACAGCTCTTTGCAGAGGTTGAAGATCATCTATCTATACTGAGTATAATCTCTATATATCTAAATAACCTAATTAGTCTAATTATAAATGGCAAACTTAGATGACTATTAATCTATATAATTCCCAATATCTATCTAACTTAAAGACTAAGACAATAAACATCTGTGTAACAAATGAGGATAATGACCTCCAAATATAAACAATGTACAAATATACATTGCAATATGGTAAATATCGATACAATATGTCAATACATAAAAAATATTTTAAACAGAGGTAGAAACATGCATGCATACAATAGTCAATATAATTTAACTTTGTATCAATATACAAGTATCAATACCAATATGTTTGTCTAAAAATTGTAACTCACAATTACAAATCTATTATCCCATCACCCTCTTTTTTTTTTTTCTTTTTCCAAAATGATCCCTGAGCTTATAAAATTCCTCCCCCAACTTCCCAACCCCTAAATGATGTCCCTAAACCCAGGGGCAAACTTTACTGGGAGAGGGACGTCGTCCTCTAGAATTACTTCCAGCTGTCATGGGGGGCGACGTTCTTTCTGGGGGATCCTGTGAAAGCAAAATGATGGTTAAATTTCAAGATCAATGTCTTTTAAAATTGCAAATAGTCTCTGAGTATTTTGTGGAGGTCTGGCCAGAATGTTGTACAGGATGTGCACCATTTCAGCTAACCAAGTTGGGATCTTCTTGTGCAGCTGGTACACAAAACAGGTCTTGTAGTAGCGCTATCAGTATCATGACGTCATATCAACCAGGTAGAGTTGTTGTTGTGGGGCCCCATCTTCTTCCTGGAAACTTCAAATGTCACTTCAGAAAAGACTCATTGATTATTGTAAAAAACTTAAACATTAATCATATAGACATATATAGGCATATATATATACATATATTCAATGAAAGGCATGATAGATATATTCAATGAAAGGTATGATAGATATGAAGAAAAGCAAAGATGTTTTCTAAACTCATATTTCTTTCTGTCCCATATCATGGCTCTTGACATGAGACAGAACCTCCAGAAACTCTGGGTTTTTCTCTTACTAACAGGCTTGGAATTGGAGCGGGACTGAGCCAGAGTCCAACTTCAAAACCAGCTTTATAAATTTAGAAATATGGTTTAGTATGTGTTACTTACCCATTCAGTTTTCTTGATATTTCCTATTGGGCAGGTATTTTTTCCATCTGTCAGTATCCAAATATCCAGGGTCCCTTGAATTTTTCAAAGGTGAGTGTTTTCCTGTGGAGATAAGAACAGAACCCTGCCCCCATTCTATATGTTTTTCTTACCACCTGTATGGAATATCGTTGTGGATGAGTTGTCATTTCTCCTTTTTCCAAGAGGTTTCTCCTCTTCAAATCGAAACTTTATTAATTTTGATGGTATCCACAATTTTTCTTCTCCTGTGGAAACAAGAGCAAAACCCCTTCCCCAACGTAGCACATCTCCTGGCTTCCATTGAGAGGTCAGCACATCTTTGAAATAAATCGGTTGATTTAGTTCAGCAGACTTTTCCATTATCCAATGTCTTTCTGCTGCTGTCGTTCCCTTTCTCATTAGCGTTAAGAAAATTCAAGGTTAATAAAGCATTATGTAATCTATTTCTGGGGGTATTTTCGGTCCCTTTCTGTTTGTTCAGCATATCCTTTATAGTACGATTTGATCTTTCTATAACTGCCTGACCTGTAGGATTATTTGGTATACCTGTAATGTGTTTTATATTATAATAATCAAAAAAGTGTTTCATTTTCTTAGATACATATGCTGGACCATTATCTGTCTTTATTTGTGCAGGTATACCCATGATGGCCATAACTTCCAATAAATGTGTGTTTACTGAATCTGCCTTTTCTGAGCAGTAGCCCATTGAAAACCTGAATATGTGTCTATGGTGTGGTGTACATATTTTAATTTACCAAATTCCATAAAGTGGAACACATCCATCTGCCAGATTTCATTTCTCTTAGTACCCTTTGGGTTACTCCCTGCAGGCAACGGTGTTTGATTATAGAAAGAACAAGTAGGACATCTCTTTATATGTCCTTAGCTTGTTGCCAAGTAATGGAAAAAATTCTTTCTTTAGGCCTTTACTATTGACATGATGCTTTTTATGAAATTCCGAGGCCTGCAACACGCTTCCAATCAATAATTGATCAATCTCAGCGTTTGCCTTGTGCTAGAGGACCAGGCAGACCTGTATGGGACCGGATGTGTTTATGTACATCGGACAAAGCCTGTTCCTGATTATGTCCTGTACCTGGATAAACAATGAAGTCAACTCTGTGTCATCTGGTATAAATTCAGCGGTTTCAATATGCAGATAACTCTTTCTGCATATTGTGAATCTGTAACTATATTAAGAGGTTCTTTAAAATCCCTTAGCACCATAAGAATGGCATATAATTCTGCCTTCTGGACAGAATTATAAGGGCTTTGTTCCACCTTACTCAATTCATCTGACTTGTAACCTGCTTTCCCTGATTTATTTGCATCAGTATAGAACGTATGGGCTCCAGTTATTGGAGCATCACGTACAATTTTAGGAAGAATCCAAGAAGTTCTCTTTATAAGGTTAAGTCTACCACTTTTGGGATAGTTGCTATTAATTTCTCCCAAAAAATTAGCACAAGCTCTTTGCCACAGTTCATTGTCTTCCCATAACTTTTTTATTTCTTTTTTATTTTTAAATTAATTTATTATGTTTTCCATTATTTAAAACAATTTTCAAATTCAAATACACTTTGATCATATTCTTCCTCTCCCTCAAGTCCCTTCAGATCTTTTCCCCATCCCTACCCACCCAACTTTAAGTTCTTTCTTTAACAAGAAGCAAAAATCCTGTACAACAATAAAATCTTCCAAAACTTAGAAACAAGAAAGTCATACCAAGAAAAGAAAGAAAAAAAGATTGAAAACAAACAAAAAGCCCAACTTGTAACCAAATAAAGCTCAGACAAAATCCTGTGGAGTCCAACTATATGTTGTTGGTCAATTACTCCTGAACATGAGGCTTGCCCAAAATTAGTTGACATGCTCAGTGTCACTCATCGTAGAAAACTGCTTGTCTCTCCCCTAACTGGTATAAGTGATAGTTCAGTTGTTAACCTTTTTTTTTTTCTTTTTTTTTTTTTTTGTCAAAGCCTCCGTTTATTAGGGACAGGGTAACGACTTATACCTACCCCCTGAATGAGGGCTTGGGGAGTAGGGCACAGGAGCATGGAATCTGGCCGCGTGGTCCCAGTCACGTAACCTACATCCGGTCAGGTAGGCCAAGAAGTCAGGAGTTGCCACACCTAGTTCCCTGGATAGCTGGAATTTAAGGCAGTTCCGCTATCAGATTAGGTTCGGTTAGCAATTAGCGAATAGCTAATTGGGTGTGGGGGCAGGTTTTGCCAATAGGACTATTCTTAACATAATTATGGGTTTGGGGTTCCCTGCAGGCTCCCCAAGGTGATGGTTTCTGTAACAATCTTTAGGGGGAAACGGCTCCCAACATATTCCTCCTTTCTTATATAAAGGTAAGTAGTTATAGGTGGAGGCACCAAGACAGAGTCAACCATGGTGTCAGATCTAAAGGAGAGGGGGCTGGGACAAGGAGAGACCCTCCTCTCGACTGGTGAAGTAATTAACCTCTCCTGGGAACAGAGGGGTGCCTTATGAGTAGCATTAGTTTCTTGGAGCTTCTCAAATAAAAGGTATCTAGTAGGATTAAAGTAAGCAGATCACAGGGCACCCTGTCTTAGGCTATGTGGAGAGCGCTCTCGTACCTAAAAACCATGCCATGTTGAGCCGGCCTGTACGGCCTCTGTATGGTTTGAAATTTAGGTGAGGATCCACACTAACTCTCCCGTCATTGGGCCCCTATATCTATCATTAATGAAAAATCTGTGAGGTGCTCCTTAAACAAAAAGATATGATATAATTTTGGCACCAATAACTCCATCTCCAGACAGGAAGAAAGGGGCACCCTTCCAAACCCAGTATTCACCTTTTTAGTCTGGCCCATGGTATGTCCTCCTTCCTAAATGCCTACTCCACAAAAATTACGTGTGCTTGCCTGTCATCAATTAGGGAGGTGAAAAAGGGATCAAAATCTAAAATTCTTAACATATGCATTAAACCCAAACACTTTACAGCATGTGTCAAACCTTTCCCAACATCTATAAGCAGTTACAAATATCATTAGATCAATTTCAGTAAGAGTACAATGACATACATTGTTGTCAAATACCACCATTTCCAGACTCTGAGCAACAGTCACAGGAACCCCAATCTTTCCCCTTCTTAAGTGAAGAGGTTAGTATTTTAATTAAAATGAGTTCTGTGTCCCAAAGATTAAAACAGTCTGATGTCCAGTCTGCATCTCAGCTCCAAAGCAGGCCAGAGTTCAGCTGCAGAAGCAGTTTAGCACTTGTGCTTCAGGGCCGTGGGATTCCCTGGGTCAGAGGTGAGCTGGATTCAGCTATCTGAAGCACATCCTGGCATTATCTCAGCCGGGACTCCCTGGACTCAGGAGGCAGGATTGACACCCTGTAGAGTGGAGCAGCAGGTTCTGTTATCAGGACTCCTCTCCTTGGGGGCAGGAAAAGCCAGACTAAGGACCTCTCTGCAATCGCCTCAGGAACTCCTCTGTGTCCGCAGCGCAGCCTCTGACATCAGGCCCAGCTTTTATTTTCTTTCTGTGAAAAAAAGCATAAACATATCCTCGACCCCAAATATATAATAGATCGGGTTTTTCATAATGCATTGCAAGGGCTTTTCCACCTTGCCCTAAAGGTCAGCTTGGTGTTATCATGTCAGATCCGTTTGCATCTGGATCTACTTGCAAGTTTCATGAGCTGCTTACAGGAGCCTTATTATGCTCCATAATATTTTTTTTATTATTATTAGCCATATATGCAGTTCCTCCATTGGAAGAGCCATTTGTAAATTTAGCATAAAATCCTTTAAGGATTTTTTGCTATAACTTTATTAGCAAAATACAGTTGTGTGAATTGTAGCAATAATCATCTGGGGATCAAGCCATTTTTTAGCTTTTATCCTGCCCTTTTGTACCAGACAGGCTACTGGTTTAAATTAAGAGTTTAATATCTTAATTGGCAAAACTTGAGAAGATTTTGCCATAAACAGCATTTTTTTTCATAAAAATGTTGTAGAATAAGTTTTATATTTAATATGCACCTTGCCTATAGCTGCATTATAATTAATATACTGTATTTGTTGATTATTGTATACTTTACCTGTTGATTTATATTTTACCTGTTTGAGTACCTGTTAGGCAGCTTTAAGCTCTCTCTATTGGAAACTGTTTTTTTTTTTCAGTAGTAAAAGGCACTATAATTTCTGCTGGGTCTATACCTGCTAGTTGACGAAGTCTCAGCTTACCTTTTATAATCAGTTCAGAGACTTTTTCCACATAAGTTTTTAATTTTTTACTTGGTTTATTGGGTATAAATATCCATTCTAAAATAATATCTTCCCTCTGCATTAGAATCCCTGTAGGAGAGATTCTGGAAGGCAATATGACTAGGATGCAGCTAAGATTTGGGTTCACCCTATCCACATGTGCTTCCTGTAATTTTTCCTCAATCATTGTCAGTTCCTTTTCTGCTTCAACTGTCAGTTTTCTTGGACTATTCAAATCTTTATCACCATCTAAGGTTTTGTTTAAATGAACTATTAGATCAGGTGTTATCCCAACAGCTGGTCGTAGACTAGAAATGTCTCCCAACAATCTTTGGAAGTCATTAAGAGTCTTTAACCGGTCTCTCCCTAATTTGTGCCTTTTGTGTTTTAATTTTCTCTAACCCTATTCTGTAACCTAGGTAATTAATAGAATTTCCTCTTTGAATCTTTTCAGGGGCAATTTGTAATCCCCACCTAGGCAAGACTTTCTTTTGCTTCTTCAAACATCCTTTCTAAAGTATCTTTATTTGAATCCTGATAATAAGATGTCATCTATGTAATGATAAATTATGGACTTGGGAAATTGTTTACGAATTATTTCCAATGGCTTACTTACAAAATATTGGCACAATGTAGGACTATTGAGCATACCCTGTGGGAGGACAGTCCATTGATATCTCCTATTAGGCTGAGAATTATTATAAGTAGGCACCGTGAAGGCAAATTTTTTCTCTATCCTTTTTTTTGTAACAGTATAGTGAAAAAACAATCTTTCAAATCAATAACTATAAGAGGCCATCCTTTTTGGTAATAGAGAAAGGCAAAGGAATTCCAGATTGTAGTGGGCCCATAGGTTGAATTACTTTGTTGACAGCTCTTAGATCTGTCACCATTCTCCATTTACCAGATTTCTTTTTACAACAAACACAGGAGAATTCCAAGGGCTGGTTGATTCTTCAATATGGTGAGCATCTAATTGCTCTTGCACCAGCTGTTCCAATGCCTGTAATTTATCTTCCGCTAGAGGCCACTGTTTGATCCATATTGGCTTCTCAGTTAGCCATTTTAAAGGTAGGGCTGTTGGTACCTCTAAAGGTTTGGTATTTGCTATATGTTCTTGTACAGCCTGAATGGCTGGTGACCTTTTCCCATAATACCTCATCATATCTTTCCCAGAATTATGAATTCCTGGAACTGCAGGAATGTTAATCTGGGTATTCCATTGCTGTAACAGGTCACGGCCCCATAAATTTATTGCAATATTGGCTATATATGGCCTTAGTCTTCCTATTTGCCCTTCAGGCCCTATGCATTCCACCCATCTTGTGCTTTGTTTTACACGAGATAGGGGTTCCAATTCCCAGAAACTGAACATCTACCTCTTGAAGAGGCCAATTTGGATGCCAAGATTCTGGGGATAATAATACCACATCCGCACCTGTGTCTAATAAGCCTTCAATAAAAGTGCCATTTATACAGACTTTTAGCTTTGGTCTTTGGTCGTTAATAGAAGTCTGCCAAAATATACGTTTACTCTGTCCTACTGGGTTTTTTGACTCATCCTCCACACGTAATTCACCATTTAGACTAGTATTACTTTTTACAGCAGAAATTGGAGCTTTTAGATTTCTTGGTGAGGCACGTTCTCCACTGTGACTGGGAATGACTGGGCCACTGTTGGATTGGAGGCCTGCGAGAGGCCCCTCAAGGAGTTTCCCGACGGTATCGGGTTGCCTTGTTTGTCTGTCATTGACCTGCATTCATTGGACCAATGACGGCCTTTACCGCATCTCCTACATATACCTGAAGGCCTAGGTCCCCTATTTTTGTCATTCCCAGAGGAGATATTATTTCTAGAAATTCTGTGCCTGCAATCCCTTTTCAGATGTCCTAATTTTCCACAATTAAAACACCTGGCAGTTTGATGTCTCCTCATTGCTGTGGAAATCGCTTCTCCTACCCAAGATTCATCATTATAGCTAAATGTCTCAACATTCATCGTATGCTGAATCCATTCATCCATAGGTGCTGATCTAGACTTTAAAGGCCCAATTATCTTTTGCATTCTATGTTTGCATTCTCAAACGCTAGAGATTCAGAAGTATTCGTCTAGAATCCGGGTCTGTTACCCCTACGTTCAGAGCCTTAATTAATCTTTGCAAAAAGTCAATAAAGGGTTCTCTCTGTCCCTGCCTAATTCTGGTATATGATTCAACCCTTTTTGCTCGATCTTGTATCCTATTCCAAGCATTTAAAGCTGCTTGGTGACATAGATGCAGTACTTCATCGTCATAAAGAGCTTGGACCTGTGGATCAGCATATTCTCCTGCACCAAAGAATTTGATCTTGGGAAACCTCGACACCTTTTGCTCTTCCTTGCTGTTCCATATGTTTGGATTCTTCTCTGAAATAAATTCTAAACATCAAGGAAGGTCCCTTATCTAAAACTGCAGACACTAACTGATGGAAATCATAGGGGGTAGCTCTAGCATTAGAAGCCCAAGTCCTTATCATTTCCTGTACATATGCATTTTGCAAGCCAAAAGTAACAATAGCCTGTTTAATTTCTTTCAGATCATTCATTGCTATTGGCATCCATCTAGCTTCTCTGACTCCCTTTGAGCCTTTAGAAGTTGACGCTTTGTCAGAATTAAGTATAGGGTATGCCGCTAAAACCCTGGGTAAGCCAGTTCTAATAGCTGGTGTTGGCTTTGTATCCTGTCCTTGTGCCTTATTACTCTGTTCACCAGTTCCAATCATTTTTTCAAGCATTTCAAGTCTTTTTATTATTTTGTTTATTATTGCCTCTTTTGAATCCTGAATCTCCTGAATCTCCTGAATCTCCTGACCTGCATGAGTTCTTGAGAGTGCCATAATCTTCCTAAATGATAGAATATTCAAAAGAATACTAAAACCTAGTAACCAGTAAATTAAGTTATCCTCATAGTCATATAAATTTTGCATGATTAGACCCATTGTATTGATAGCCCATACAGTGAAAGTCATGTTGGAAACAAAAACTGCCATATTACCTATTATCCAGCTGTCCTCGAACTCACCGAAATCCGAAATCTGCCTGTCTCTGCTTCCCGAGGGCTGGGATTAAAGGCGTGCACCACCACCTGTCCATCAAACTCACAGAGATCCACCTTTTTCTGCCTCCCGAGTGTATGCCACCACCACCTGTCCGGCCTCAGAGATCGGCCGCAAGGCACAAGCCCAGGCAGAGGAAGCGAGGGCTCATTCCCGCCAAGCCGAACTTGCGGCCGGCAGCCAAGGGAGGGGGGGGGTCCTAAAAGCCAAACGTTCGTCGGGCGCCAGGTAAAGGCGTAATCCACGAACAATGCCACACCAGTTTGTAATTACTATTACCAGGGAAGTATTTATTTAAAGAGGAAAAACTTACAGATCAGATCCCAGACAACAGCTCTCTGCACAACTAGAAAAAGATTCTAGTCCCCAGACCAGCAGGAAGTCAAGAGAGAGCGAGCGGAAGGAAATAGAGGCTTTATGAATGGAGAGAAACCACGCCCCAATGGGCTGGTATCTCAGCAGCTATTGGTTGGAGGGGCGGAAAGACCTCCTGCAACAATACCCCTTAGTAAAGCCTAGAAACCAGAGAGTTAGACTTTTTTTGGTGGAGGTTCTCTACCTTCTATCCAGTGTATTTACTCATATGTTTGTTTTGGGAATTATTATCTCTAGGGTACTCTGTCATGGCAGTTACCTTTGTGGTACTTCTCCACACTGCATACATGCTATGAAACACACAAGGGTAGCCTGCGTCTTATTCTGATAAAATGGACAATTCTTACATTTAAACATTTTACATGCCCTTCCCTAGTTATCTTTCTAATGTGCTGCAGTTCTTTTGGTTTATAAAAGAAGAACTATTACTCACAGAATAAGACAGTAATCCAAATTAAATATAGGCCTCCCTTGTTCAGAAGGGATGAACATGATATTGAGGAAGGCTTGACTGGGGTAGAAGGTCCTTCTTGTTTATGTGTTGCTTTCATTGGGTAATGAATAAAGAGGAACTGCCTTGGCCTAGTTGATAAGACAGAACTTAGGTAGGCAGAGTAGACAGAACTGAATGCTGGGAAGAAGGGGCAGAGTGGCAAGCCATGGATCTCCTGTCTCAGATGGACGCTGGTTAGAATCTTGCCAGTAAGCCACAGTCACTTGGTAATACACAGATTAGCAGAAATGGGTTAAATTAAGATGTAAGAATTAGCTAATAAGACGTTAGAGCTAATGAGCCAGAGAATGTTTAAATGAATACTGTTTCTGTGTGATTATTTCGGGTGTAAGAAAGCCAGAAGGAGTTAAAGTTTCGTTATTTGGATCAGAATTAAAGCAAGAATCTTGAAGTCAGAGTGTTGCATGGAGAGCAGGGGCCCTTTGTTTGTCCCAGCATTCTGAGGGACTCTGCTTCCAAGAGACATGATTTAGCACACACGTATCAAGGTTGTATGGACTCAGCAGTGGGCAGAATCTAAAGGAAAATGATAACAATAAAAGCCCCCATTCTGTGGACCTTATGACTAACACACTTCCAGGAACTGCTGCTTTTGAATACTTGAGTGACCCATTTGCAAGCTGTTGGGGAACTTAAATCTGCGTGAAGTTTATGCACAGTCCTTAAATTAACACAGTAAGTGATTTTTGTTCCCTCATTACCTCTGATTCTGTACTGCTTAATTTGTGCTCAATGTTTGTTTAACATTATTAGTAAGAATAATGTGAAATAAACTGTGTTTCTCCTGTCATTGAAGTCTCACACAATGTGAAGATAAGCATGTTTGAGGATAGAGTTTGTATCTTATTCACAAAAGGAAAGAAAAGTAGTCTTCTCAGCATATCTAATTCTCAGAGAATTGTTTCCTCACCTAAGGGGATGCTCCTGTAGCTCTTTCCCTCTTTCCTGGACCCTCACCAGATTTGGTTCAATCTTCAAGATAGCCGAAGTTAGCATTTCTGAGGCTTTCAAATAAGCTCCCTGGTTTCACTGGTAGTGAAAAAAAAAAAAACATTAAATTAACCTGATCCATCCTTTTATATACAATATATTTATTTCTTTTCATTACAATGCTAAAGTACCCATGATTTGAAACAGCACTTACTATCATTTCTAAAATAACTCTTTGTTTGAGATAAAATCTGACTATGTAACCCTGCTACCTTTAAATGTGGGCCAGTCTGGCCTCAAATGCTAGAGATCCACCCATCTCTGCCTTCCCAGTACTTGTAAATAAAGCCACCACGACTAGCTAAAATCAATATTTTGAAGCACCTTTTATATACTATATAAGTTACCCATACCTGAAATCATTGATTGTTCTTTTTAATTCAGCTATCCCATTATTAATTATCATGCCAGTTTATACTAGTGACCAGCTCTGCACGCTCTAACCATCTCTGTTGCAGTTTTTTTTTTCTCATAAATCCGTCATGTATGGGGCATTGGAGTGGGAGATTCCTGGGTGCTACGCTGGTGCTCTACCAACTGACCTATACTCTCACCTTGGATGTCTAGTAGTTTAAGAACTGATCAAGGAGACTGTGTGGTATTGGTATATATATGTCTGTGTGAAAGACTGATGCAATTTTTATTTATATCCTTAATAGTTATTTTGAATAAATAATGACATTTTGTGAATTTTCTAGATATATTTTAACACTCTCAGGACAAAATGTCCAAATGTTGAGGGTAAAAAGTGCTATCATAAAAATCACATGAGCCTCTACTTTCATTTCTTTTTTGAAGACTTCAGCAGTGTTGCTTCAAATAGACTAGAAGCTATGATTACTTTTTAAAAACATGCTTGCTGTGATCTTTAATGCATACAGCCAAACTCCATGATAACTGTAGCTGATTTTCAGAGGAAAATAGGTTTATAACTATTGAGCTGGAAAACTTGAAGAAAGAACTCTCTACTGTTTGATTAATTGAGCACACAAAAACTTCAAAGAAAAGGAATTTAAGATAAATAAAGCAACAAGGAAATAGCTGTCTAATTTTGTGAAAGGCGAAGTACAATTCTATTTATATTTTAGGTTTCTGGAAATATAAACATGCTTTTTAGAATATAATGCTTTCTTTCTTCTGAGTTCCTCCGAGTGAGGATGGTTGCTTCATTCTCTGAACTCCCTTTGCAGAAAAAAAAATGAGAATAAATTGAACATTCCTTTAAAAAAAAAAACAAAAGGTTTTATTTGTGTGTTTGTGTGTGTATGCATGTAAGCACATACGTGTGCCTCCTTGTCTGTGTGCAGGTTTCTGTAGAATCCAGGAGATTTCAGAGTCCTTGTAACCAGAGTTAAAGGTTGTGACCTCCCCATATGAGTTCCAGAAAATAAGCCGGGTCCCCTGCAAATGCAGCAACCACACTCAGAATATAAGCTATCTCTCAGACACTCAATCAATCTTATGAAAGTCTTGGTAGGTTGTTGGTTTTTTTTTTTTTTGCCTAGCCACTACTGACATTAAAATATAAAAACATATCAGCAGTATGAAGATTAATGTCATGTTCATCTCAAAGACAGTTTTCTAAATTTAGAGAGTTAATCATATTTTTCCCATTTTTAGTGTGCAAACATCCCAGTTATCAGCTTTAGGAGTTATTGTGATTTTGTATAATATCAAGTATTATACTAGATGAATCTTCTTACAAATTTTGGCACTAAAATAATGAATTTATATGGTAAGGATCAAGACTTGTATTTGTAGAATGCATCCAACCTCCTGAAATGATGGAATTTTCTATCACATTTCTGTCCACTATATTTCACAAGCCTGAGACCCTCTTTTCTATATTCCCTGTCAGTTCCCTTGAGGCTACCTAAAACAACAGCCACCATTTATGAGAATTTACTGTGTGTCAGTATACATGGTAACCTTATCCCAATTTTCAATTTAGTTCTATATAGAAACATAAGCTATTACAATATCTACTTACAATGTCTACATAGGAAAGAATGGCGTTATGGATACCAAGGTCACAGAGACAGTGTGTGGAGTTAGGACCCAGTAAGAGGATTGCTTCTGGAGTGTTTTAGAAGGGATAGACTTTCATTTTCCACACTTCCCACAGTCATCCTCTCTGGCCCCCTACACACTAGCTGATGCCCCTTTGTTATGAATACTGTTGGTCTTTTAGTTTAGATTCTTCCCTCTCTCCTTTACTTTTCATTGCCCAAATTCTATAAATGCCTCAAATCCAGAGGGCTCACCTTCCTATTGAGCTCGATGGAAAAATTTACTTATATTTCCAAACTTCTTTTATTGCCACATATTTCCAAAAATACAAAAGTCCAGACAGGCACATGTGGCACAGAACATCCTTTTTGGGGGGTTTTCTGTAAAGTTCTAACTCAATTTCTGACTTTACACTATTTGGCATTGGCCACTCCATTGCTATCCTAGCACTCAACAGAGAGGCACATGCTTCATAGTCAACAGTGTATATGAATAGGATCCGTGCCCATCCACCAGCTCAGGATTTTATAACACAATTATACTTCTTTTCTCTTTTTCATCGCTCTCTGTCTTTATTTGTGTTTCAAACCTTTTAAACTCACTCCACTTCCCCTACCCTGTCCCTTAGGGACCAGAGGATGCTCTTTCATCTCTGTCTTGAGCTAATGGTAAGGATTCTGCTCTGGTAGGGTCACCACTTATTATTGTGGTTATAAACTCAATGTCCTGGATGTTCTCCATGGTTGAGTGTCACATATTCCTTCTTGGGATCTACAGACAGATATTCCCCTGATCTCCAATGTCTCCTCATATCTCCTTTCATAGCTACATTCTTTATCTCACTTTTTTGCCCACCTTCTCTGACTACCCATTTAAAATATAAAAAAGATATTCCATTCCTTCAAACACTAACTTTTTTGTTCTCACTTCATTTTTCTCTGTGATACTTAGAATATGGGTTTCAGATATTGGGTCTATGTATTTAAGCTGTACTTATAGGGCTCCACTTATTTTATATGAGTTTTATAAGTTTTGGTTTGCTTATCTTCCTCTAACAGAACTAGTCTATATGAGCAGGACTGTGAAAATTCCCAATACATAATATAAACTCATTAATTAATGAGATATTATACTGCCTCACTCATGTTTTACTAATTGGGCCATATAGTTTGCTTTCTTTTTAAATTTTATTTATTTATTAAAAATTTCCACCTCCTACCCTCCTCCCATTTTCCTCCCACTCTTTCCCCCTCCCTCCCCCTCCTACTCAGGTCCTAAGGAAGTCAGGGTGCCCTGCCCTGTGGGAAGTCCAAGGTCCTCCTCCCTTTATCCAGGTCTAGGAAGGGTGTATCCAAACTGACTGGCTCCCACAAAGCCAGTACATGGAGTGAATCAAAACCGGTGTCATTATCATTGGCTTCTCAGTCAGCCCTCGTTGTCAGCCACATTCAGAGAGTCCGTTTTGATCACATACTCATTTAGTCCCAGTCCAGCTGGCCTTGGTGAGCTCCTTTGAGATCAGTCCCACAGTCTCGTGGGTGGACACACCCCTCGTGGTCCTGACTTCCTTGCTCTGTTTTTTCTTCTTCTTCTGTTCTTTATCTGGCCTTGGGAGCTCAGTCCAGGCTCCGTGTGGGTCTCTGTCTCTATCTCCATCCATCGACGGATGAAGGTTCTATGGTGATATGCCAGATATTCATCAGTGTGGCTATGGGAGAAGGCCAATTCAGGCTCCCTCTCCTCTATTGCCCAAGGACCCAGCTGGGGACATCTCCTTGGACACCTGGGAACCCCTCTAGATCCAAGTCTCTTGACAACCCTAAAATGGCTCCCTTAGTTAAGATATCTTCTTTCCTGCTCCCATATCCACCCTTTTCTCCATCTCAAACATCCTATTGTTGTGCATAGACTGTGTACCCTCTACTAGCTATGTTCTCAGTATTTCCAATCAATATTTTAAGTGTAAATGCTGTATCACTTGTTTTTCAGCTAACAAATGATTTGGATTAGGTTTTAAGTGTTTAGTAAAGCATAAATAACTATACTTACTTTAGAATATATATTTTGATTAATTTGCTCTTTGATGATTTCTTGTGTATTTAGAACATTCTGGTCATACTCATTCCTCAACCCTCTTCTATCCTTCCTCTGTCTGCATCATCCCATACTTCCTACAACCAAATACCAACCTATTTTTCTTTCTTTTTTGTTTCATTTTTTTTTTTGCTGTGTGATCCATAGGGCTTAAGCAGAGCTACTCACATTGGTATGGATAAGAAGTTGTCTGATGGGACATGATCAAATCATCAGTACCTCCATCACTAAAGTCAAGGACTTCTTCTGCCCCAGAAATCCATGTCTGCCATTAGCTCCTGGTCGATGGTACCTAAGAAGACTTTCCCTGTCTGTGAATAATTGCTTAGCATGTCTCATGAAGTCTTGGGGCAAGCAATTACAACTCTTGAGCATTCCTATCCTGGAGGGCTTATGTGGTTGTCCCATGAAAAGCTGATCATTTGACACTTGTTTGTTTTCATCTATGAGACTCTTTACTAATCATCTTTCAACTCAGAGAGGAGCTTCATCGGTGTAAGCTCAGGACAGCACTATTCTGTAAGTATAAGCATGAATATATAGAGTGCCTCCAATTCCTAAGTCTCACTTTTCTCATCTAACAATGGAAGGTATAACAGTTCTTGATATTTATGATCACAACAAAAATTAGACAGGAAAAGAGTTGGTGGCCTAACTTCTCATCAGTCTCTGTCACCTTAGAAATTTCTATAAATTAATGTTTTAGTGCTTATATATTCCCAATTCACAGCATTTGGTTAACTTGGCACATGTACTTACCAGGCCAATGGAATCTTCTGTAGGGCAAAAAAAGAAAAAGAAAAAAAATCTCTCTTTTCTTCTGTGTAACTTTAAACATATGTGTAACTCACTGCTTGGCTCTTAAAAACTTTAATAGTAATACTGACAACTGTCATTTTTGGGGTGTTGGTTTGGGGTCCAATATTGTGCTTGTGCTTTGAAATCTTCCTATACAATGCCAGTTCAGTCTGAGTAATTATGATTTACAACACTCAGCCAGGACATCCTGCATGCTCAAGTTCACTCAATTACTACAGTGATAAAACTAGGACCGTAATTAGGTCTGCCTACCTTTACAACGCTGTGTGGTACTTTAATAACTATCAGAACACTTAGATACATGATGGAAAAAAGAATGAATAGATAGATGGATGAGTGGATAAATGGATAGAAGGATGGATGGAAAGAAAGACAGATGTAAATATGTGCTAGGCAATGATGAGCATCTTTCAGCTGAGAGAAGCTTTCCTGATTCATCTTATGATCTCAGTTCTATAATCTTGAACACATTTGGAGACTGTACTGCATCAATGGATCCATTAACCATATATGACCTAAAATTATTATTTCAGTTTTTTTCTTCTTTTCTCTGAACTTGAAATTCCTTAATGCAAAAATCATACCTCTTTGTTACAGTGATATTGCTTGAAGCCACATTTCTCCTAATAAATGCTGGTGACTATTTCAGAAAAGAACAGAAGATAGAGCTGCATATGTACGCTGTTGTCATCTGTCTCCATCCCTGACTGTTGAGATCTTTTTAGTTACATTGAGTACTGGCTTTGCTACCTCAAGAAAGACACATAACCTCATGAGGCTACTTACAGATATATGGTCAAGTTAATATACATAAATGTTTTAGACCTGTCCCAACATGCCCTACACATTTGAAGTATTTCCCCCCTTTGAGTGATTTTTTTCTGTGTACCTGTATTAAATGTGTTTTTGCTTAATCACAAATAGTGTCAAGTGTTAGTGAGCATTTTAGTCATTCCAATTATGCCAGCCTAGTCATTATTTCCATTAACCACACCAGCAGCATCACCACTCCAATGAAAGTGCATCATACAATGACAGACAATGATGGGACTTGATTCCAAATTCAGTCCTTTCTGAATCTAAATGTGGCCCTCCTTCAATATCCCAGCCTTGACCACTTTGAGCTATAACTCAGCCTGGTGGAAGGTGCTGAAAGTTAAAAATACATTTGCGCTATTTCACAATCTCTACAAATTGCAAACAATTGTCCTAAGCCTGCTTGTCTAGGCAGTCTTTGGGGCATGGCTTAGATTTTTTGCTCTCTTAGATCAAATGCAACAGACACTGAAAAATGCCAAGCTGTGAATGTACCCAGGGGACTCTGTGTTACAAGCTAGTAACAGCTTTGGCTTTGCATATGTATACTTAAAAAGAAAATACTTGTCAGGTGAAATGTAGCCTGTGTCTTTCTGTAATAGGAATCCTTATAAGAATTTCAACTAGAGTAAACTCCCAGTCAGGAACATGGTTTTCCATTAGGTGTCTGGTATTTGACAGAGTTGGACTAGTTTGATAAAAGTATTAGCAAAATTGTGTTTGAATGGTAAATATTCTTTAAGACATAAAATCCTTCAAAATATAAAAATATCTTACTTTTCTGGGAATTAATATACTAGTCTAGTCGTTACTGTGATCCTTCTTTTTAAAAATCTTGAAAGTAGTAAAAATGTCTAATTTTGTGGTATCTAACAGAAAGAAGGGTGCTTCTTACCACAGACTCAGATGAAGGGAATAATACAAAGACACACAATAAAAATAGATTTTAGTATTTACACATTATACATACACACACAAATATGCATATATGTATATAATTTACACACATGTGTACTTAAGCATAAATCATATGCATATTCACATAAGTATATATGCATAAAACATATATAATCATATGTACATATATGTCTAATAAAAGACTATTTTTAATAGGTATAGCATATGTGTATATTGTATATTATATGTATAACATATATAATATGTACATATTGTATACATTACAATATTATCTTAGATTGAAAATTTTAATGAGGGTAAGATAGTGTTTTGTTGTAGTCTATTTGTGTGGTTTTAATAAAAACACTTGAAAATGGCTACTTTATAAACAACAAAAATTTATTTGTTCACATCCCTAGATGTGGAGCAGTGTAGAGTGGGAATATATGTAGATTTCATGTTTTGTGAGGGCTGATTGAAAAGGACAAGAAGGAAAATGAACATGAAAATGAATCGCTGGAGGCCAGTGGGGTGCTCCTCAACCCTAGGATAGTAGCTGTGCCTTTGAGCTAAATTCCTGTACATGTAGCTTGTATCTTACTTTTGTAGCTGGATAGACACAATAGTGTGTGAGCCTTTTTTTTTCCTTCTGGTTCCTTGACATGGAAGTTGCTGCCTTTGTTCTTCTATGTGCCAAAATAAGAATGTTATGCTCTTAAAATCAGGAATTTCCTTCCTATTAGCTCTTTGTGTTTTGTTTTACTTTTTTAAAGAATAGACTTGACTACAAGAAAAATTTTTAGATGAGGAATATATATGCATTCACAATGGCCAAAAGATTGCTAAGATTCATGAGCATACATTTTCATGCAGCAAATTCTGAAAATTATTTTCTAGATTGTAGATTGCCTTCACTATTAATGAAAAAGGCTAACTCCACACCTGAGAGACCAAATGTCTAATTATAACCCCTTAGGGCCCTAGCCATAGACAAATTTAATGTGATTATCAACAGCCTTTGAAACTTTACTGTCAGAGTTTAGAAGTGATAGTGACTACCATTCAGGGAGATGGCCAGAAAATCAAAGGCCTGAGATTTGCATCTGGTGCTTATGTCAGAAGAACACCTAGGTATAATAAGATCATCAACACGAATATGAACAACATGGTCAGAGATAAGCACTCACCTATACTTAGCCTAAGCTCTGATCAAATCATAATAATAAAACAAAATCCAAACAATCTGTACTTTTAATGCTTTTAATTTCATCTATTTAGTAATACAAATATTCTGAAATTTTGTAGGCCAATATTTGCTATTTAAAATTGTGTTATGGATTTTTTTAAGTAGACATGAATATGTCATCCACATTACAGGCTTCAAAGTATTGCTAATATGCATCATTACTATTCTGAAGGAGTTTTATATAAATGCTCACTACCAAGGTTAATAACAGCAATGGGAACAGAATAAACAGCTATAAGGTAAAATTATATGAAATAACGAACAACCTAGATATGCATCTGAATAATCAAATGTACATGGCAAATAAAATATAATACTATGAAATGATTTTATGATATGAATTTTTTATGATTTTATTATAATATAGATAATAAAGATACATTTTTATTATAATATAGATAATAAAGATACAATTTAATGTATAATCATATGTTTGAATTTTAAGAGATAATTATGATATTTGTGACCCCAAAATATTTTATTGTCTCCTTATTACCCACCATCATGATCAAAATTTTTGGAGGAAACTCAGCTCTCCTTTGACATAAGCCAGTGTTTCCAGTTCTCCCTTCTGTTCTTACATTGCTATTAAAGTGGACATGCATCATAGGGCCTCACCTACTTTCTCTTACTCTCCAATTGTGTGTCCACATGTAGCAGCTGATAATGTCTGCCACTGCAAAGGACTACTTTGTTAAAAATATAAGAGGCAAGTGTTCTCTTTCAAAAGCTCCTAATGAGTAGCTTCCTCCTGCTATGAATTCACCAAGACGTGTTATTTATTTGTTCCCCAAATGTTCTTGTCTCATGGAATCGTTCAAAGTTGCCAATTTCATTTGAGTATATCTGTGATCTGCTTCCCTGTATGACTCTTGAACAATTTCATTTGAGTATACCTGTGATCTGCTTCCCTGTGTGACTCTTGAATAGAAAATATTTATTAAACACTTATCGAGAACCTGTTCTTTGCAGTGGCTAGAGCTTAAAACTGAATGGGATGGTTACTATCAGCACAGATTCAGCAGCGATTTATGAAAGACAGAATACTTTTGCAGTATCCGACAAGAAACATAATAGTTATCTTGCAAAATTGTAGAAGTGCAGGATGAAAAAATATAATTCAAATATATAGATGATTTTAATTAAGATAGAGAGACTCCTGATCAACTACTTTTCAGGTAACACATGCATTTTGCACAAACAGATAAATAAAATAAATGAGTGCTAAGCAAATACATCATGTCACCAAAATGTTCAACACCATAAACATTAGAAAATGATCTCAAAAGTCGGAATGGTTGTAGTATTTTAAGAAACTGGGTGAGAAACTGGGTGTTGGAATGCACGTGGCTGCAGTGGTGGACAGGTAATGCCGACTGGGGAGAAGTGATGGGAACCACAGGAGAAAACGTCAAGTCAGGTGGCAAAAAAGAAAAACATGTCTCAACAAGAAAGCTAACTTTACTAGCTAATTTGTGATCTTGAGCGAAGTATTTGTCTTCTTTAAACCTGCACCTCTACACCCTCCAGAGCTTATTCTGATGGTGATGGTGTATCGTCTCTGAATTCAATTAGAGTTGGCACACACTGTTTCTAGACAAGAGTTCATGGATCTCAGGGGGGTTTGCACATGACCCTTTCCTTAAACTAGACAAATAGAAGTGGAAGATGAAGCTCTCTTATGCCTTAGTATAAAGGAGACCAAATGTATTGTACTTCTGTACCTTTTATTTTATTTTTTTTAATGTGGTAAAACAATGCCCAAGAAAGCTTTCAGAGTGTTCGAATCCGTGACTTTGGGGAAGGAATGACAGCATGCACCAGAAGTAGGAAGTTGACTGATAACATTTTACCTGTACACCGGAAACACAACATGGCTATAAATTCCTTAAAACACAACCTTAAGGGTGGTGTGTTCTCCAGTAAAGCTTCATATACTAATGACTCTAAAACCCTCTGCTCCAGAGAGTGCCACCAGCTGCAAACAGAATGTCCATTCAGTTCATGAGCCTGGAAGGATAATTGTTACTGAAACTGCAACCTTAAAGAGCAAGTGTGAGAGTCTGATAAGATTTCATGAATATGCTTTCTTTCTTCCATTGTACACTTTTAGCACCTTTATCGAAAATGAGGTGTTCATAGGTTTGTGGGTTAAAATCCGGGTTTTCTATACGATTCCATTGGTCGACTTCTCTATTTTTATGCCAATACCACACTGTTTTCATTACTGTAGCTCCCTGTAATAGAGTTTAAAGTCAGGGATGGTAATGCCTCCAGAAGTTCCTTTATTGTATAAGATTGTTTTGGCTATCCTGGGTTTTTTGTTATTCCATATAAAGTTGATTATTGTCCTTTCAAGATCAGGGAAGAATTTTGATGGGATCTTGATGGGGATTGCATTGAATCTATAAATTGCCTTTGGTAGGATTGCCATTTTTACTATGTTGATCCTCCCAATCCACGAGCAAGGGAGATCCTTCCATTTTCTGGTATCCTCTTCAATTTCTTTCTTCAATGCTTTAAAGTTCTTGTCAAATAGATCCTTCACTTCTTTGGTTAGGGTTACCCCGAGATATTTTATGCTGTTTGTGGCTATTGTGAAAGGTGATGCTTCTCTGATTTCCCCTACAACAGATGGGCACAGACGATCGCTTCCTAGGTATAACTGCAGCAGCACAGTCATTAAGGGCAACATTGAATAAATGGGACCTACTGAAACTGAGAAGCTTCTGTAAAGCAAAAGACACTGTCACTAAGACAAAAAGGGAACCCACTGACTGGGAGAAGATCTTCACCAACCCCGCAACAGACAAAGGTCTGATCTCCAAAATATATAAGAACTCAAGAAACTAGACTTTAAAATGCTAATTAACCCAATTAAAAAATGGGGCACTGATCTGAAGAGAGAATTCTCAACAGAAGAAGTTCAAATGGCCAAAAGGCACTTGAGGTCATGCTCAGCCTCCTTAGCGATCAGGGGAAATGCAAATCAAAACAACATTGAGATATCACCTTACACCTGTCAGAATGGCTAAAATCAAAAACACCAATGATAGCCTTTGCTGGAGAGGCTGTGGAGAAAGGGGCACCCTCATCCATTGCTGGTGGGAATGCAAACTTGTGCAACCACTTTGGAAAGCAGTGTGGCGGTTTCTCAGGAAATTTGGGATCAACATACCCATGGACCCAGCAATGCAACTCTTGGGAATATACCCACGAGATGCCCGATCATATGACAAGGACATTTGTTCAACTATGTTCATAGCAGCATTATTTGTAATAGCCAGAACGTGGAAACAACCTAGATGCCCTTCAATGGAAGAATGGATGAAGAAAGTATGGAATACATATTCATTGAAATACTACTCAGCGGTAAAAAACAATGACTTCGCAATTTTTGCATGCAAATGGATGGAAATAGAAAACACTATCCTAAGTGAGGTAACCCAGACCCAAAAGGATGAACATGGGATGTACTCACTCATAATTGGTTTCTAGAGATAAATAAAGGTCAGTGAGTCTATAATTTGATACCCTAAAGAAACTAATAAGAAGGTGAACCCAAAGAAAAAGCATATAGCTATCCTCTGGGTTATGGGAAGTAGACCATTGGGGATTGCCGGGCAAAAATTTGGGATATTGGGGGGTGTGGTGGAGGGGGTAAGGGGGAGAAGGGGAGAGAAATGTGAGAAGGGGAGGGTGGGGGGAACTTGGGGAAACGGGATGATTGGGATAAAGGAAGGTTGGTTAGGGGAGCAGAGAAGCACACATCTTAATTAAGGGAGCCATCTTAGGGTTGGCAAGAGACTTGGATCTAGACGGGCTCCCAGGTGCACAGGGCGATGTCCCCAGTTAGTTCCTGGGGCAGCTGTGGATAGGGAACCTGAAATGACTCTATCCTATAGCCATACTGATGAATATCTTGCACATCACCATAGAAATTACATTTGGCGATGGATGGAGATAGAGGCAGAGACCCACACTGGAGCACTGGACTGAGCTCCCAAAGTCCCAATGAGGAGCATAAGGAGGGAGAATATGAGCAAAGAAGTCAGGACCACAAGGGGTGCGCCCACCCGTGGAGACAGTGGGGCTGATTCTTTGGGAGCTCACCAAGGCCAGCTGGACTCTGACTGAAAAAGCATGGGATAAAACCGGACTCTCTGAATTTGGCGGACAATGAGGGCTGCTGAGAAGCCAAGGACCATGGCACCGGGTTTTGATCCTACTTCATGTTCTGGCTTTGTGGGAGCCTATCCAGTTTGGATGTTCACCTTCCTAGACCAGGATCGAGGGGGGAGGACTTTAGACTTTCCACAGGGAACCCTGACTGCTCTTCAGGCTGGAGAGGGAGGGGGTGGAGTGGGGGGAGGGGAGGAGGAGAGGGAGGAGTGGGAGGGAAATGGGAGGCGGGGAGGAGGCAGAAATTTCTTTTTTTTTTCCAATTAAAAAAAAAGATTTCATGAATAAAATATTTAACACATTTAATTATGATTACTACTATCATGATAATTGTGATAAAAATGGATGAGCTGGAGAGAAGGGTTAATAAGAGATAGCAGAACAATTTTATAACTATGTTGCAAGTTTTTATTGGCTCTTAATTACATGGAAAGGCAGGATGTTTCTTAAAGGCTGAGTGAAACTGACTCTGTGATTTTTAACTCCAACATCATCTATCAGTAAAATAAGGTACAATAAGATCCCTTGCTCTTCGCAGGATGTGAGATACATGCTGACTCCATAGAGGGAAATAATTCCTACCTGGATTTGTATGTTTGGCTTGAGTTTCATTTCTTTATTTTAATGAAAGATGTGGGTGCTCTAGGTAAAGATGGGATGCATTTTGGGGTCAGAAAGGGTTTGTGTTTCTTTCTACTTATCCTTATCTCAGCCCCAGCAGGTAGCCATTAATAATCTTGCTTACCGGATATGAAGAAGGAGGCTTAGACATGAAATAATATTCCTTAGGTTACCCCTGGCTAAAAAGGGGCACATTCAGAATTCCAGTTTTATGTTTTAGACTGCACATCCCATGGTTTTGCTAGCCCCTACCAATTTTGAAATTCAATGGCTTGAAAATCAACTGATGATGGCAATGGTTGCAAGTTCTGGGACAGGAAACAAGACTAGTTCACCTGGCTCTACACCCTCCAGAGCTTATTCTGATGGTGATGGTGTATCGTCTCTGAATTCAATTAAAGTTGGCACACCTGTTTCTAGATCAAGAGTTCATGGATCTCAGGGGGTTTGCACGTGTCCCTTTCCTCACATTAGACAAATAGAAGTGGAAGATGAGCTCTCTCTTATGAGTCCCGCGAGTTTCTTATCCTATTAAACTTTGGATTTCTCTTCATTCTCTCATGTGCATATTCTTGTTTACCCCAGGTACTATCCCACTTAGAGCTATTAGGTGAAATCTTCTTGTCATCTACTAAGAGATATTTCTCCTTGGTGGTAAATGAGAAAAGTACTAGGAAGAGAAGGGAGAGTTTCTTTTACAGCTTCCTTTTCTTCTGATGTTAAATAATTGATATGAGAGATATACAAGAACTGCTTAAGGCTGTGGAAAGCATAATATAGGATATGAATGCAAACAATTAAATATGTTAAGTTACAAAACTTTTGGTTTTGTAATACTGGTTTTCTGTAGCTCACTCTTAATGGGTTAGTGATTCCTGGGACATGTCTCAACTACAAAAAAAAAAAAAAAACAGAGAAAAAAACAAGTCAAAATCAGATAAACATTGATGCATTGATGTTTGTGATGCTGAATAAATTAACAATTTTACTTTCTTCACTACAAAAAATAATCATTATGAAGAACACAAAACATTTGATTCTATCAAAGGCATGGCTGTATCAATGGTTATCATCTATCGAGAACTGACTACATAATAGATAGCATCTTTCTCTAGGAGAGTTCCATTGTAATAGGAGAGGTGGACAAAAATAGATAAGATAAAGGAGCAAATATCAAGTGCAGTTTTCTTCGTGTTTATATGTGCTGATTCATATCTGAAGCACTTATGAAGAATACTGTACTTAGTATTATGTACCTTCGAGGTATCCCACTATATTTTTGTACTTTTAAAACATTTTATTTTTTTAAAAAAATTCTTTATTCTTGAGAAATTTATATATATACGTATACATATTCGTATATATATATATATATATATATACACACACAAATATATGATGAATACAATATATTTCTAGCCTATTTCCCCTCTCCACATACCCACATAACTCCTCCAACATATATACATCATAATTTGTTTCCTTCTATATAAATGACTAAGTATAGTTACTGTTGCCCATGTGTGCTTATGTGTGGTGGCAGCCCCTGGAGAATGGGGAAAGTTTAAGTGGCCACATCTTCCTAAATGAATGATTCTCAGTCCCTCAGCTAATGTAAACTGTCAGTGGTTTCTCAGCAAAAGGTGTGACCTGGAGATCATCTACTTTGTCTATGCTAGAAATTTAACTGGCTTGACCTTGGGCAGCTTTTGTGCAGGTAAACATAGGTGCTTTGAGTGCATGAGTGTGATATTGATGTTGTGTCAGGAAGACAGAATTTTAGGGGATTCTTCTCTCCATTCAAACTGTTGCAATATTTCCACCTCCTCTTCTGTGATGTTCTCTTGGAGTTGGTAAGTAGGGTTTTGATAAAGATGCTCTGTTTTAGACTGAAGCTAAGGAATCAAAACCTGGGTCATTCAGAAAACAGATAAGAGAATAAGATCCTCAGCCTAGATCACCCTTGTTCTCAACACTATGTTTCATCCCTGCCTAAGCATCAAAATGTCTACAAAGATGGCAATAGTGAGTTATTTAAGAATTAGAAATTAGAGAATACAAAAATGCATGCCCTAAAATGAACAGACAATTAATTAATGATTGAGAAAAAAAAAAGGAGCAGGAGGAAGAGGAGGACAAGGAAGAGGAAAAGGCGGAGGACAAGAGATGAATGTACTGACTAAGAAAAACACATCTTTGAGGCAGTTCCCAGATCTGTGAACTTGAGTCGTATGATTGATTCTAGGGACTCTTGTTATGTGGACTTAAATCAAAAGACTTTGAGGATAGTTGTGTTATCGTCAAAACCTGACTTTGTAGCAAAAAGCTTATAATTTCAATTAAAATTGTGATGTATTTTTAAATTGCTTCACAGACATTTCTATGATTAACATTGCCTGAACATTTTTAGCATATAAACAAATGATAGTATGTGCAGAAATTTTAGAAACACAATATCCTCTTGCCATTAGATGTTGCAGAAATCACATCAAGAGAGAACTCCCATTGTTAGCTTAAAAACTCCATCCATTTACATCGAATCCATGTGTTTTTAAAAGATAATGACATGGTAGTGTAGTAAGAGGAGCGGCCTGGCTGTGCCCCTGTACCCGGCCGCCCGCATGGTTTAGCTTATGCCCCGAAATAATTACACGGAAATTGTGTTCTTTTAAACACTGCCTGGCCCATTAGTTCCAGCCTCTTATTGGCTAGCTCTTGCACCTGGACTAGCCCATTTCTGATAATCTGTGTAGCACCCCATGGTGTGCTTACCGGGGAGATTCTAGCCTCGCTCTCTGGAGATGGGAACATCATGGCTGACTCCCCTGACTCAGCTTCTCTTTCCCCAGCATCCTCTTCTGTCTACTCCACCCACCTAAGGGTTGGCCTATCAATGGGCTCAGGCAGTTTCTTTATTTTAACCAATGAAATCAACAGATTGATATATGACACTCCCACATCACTTCCCCTTTTTCTGTTTAAACAAAAAGGAAGGCTTTCATTTTAACATAGTAAAATTACATATAGCAAAACAGTTATCAAGTAAGAATTACAGTTACAATATTTATATCTATTTTATCTTTTATCATAACTAAGAAAACTATAACTATCCATTCTTCAACTCCATCAAAGACTCCAGAAGGATATAATACTATTTAAAAAAACAAGAAATCCAAATTCTAGAAATGACAGAGACATCTCGCTGCCTGGACAGTCACCCAAAGTTCCTCTGTACAGTTGGGGCATCCATCTTCGGCCTCCAGGCCCATAGTATCCAGCAGACATTTCCATGAAGCAGGAAATTCCAAAGACAGTTCAGTCATTTTCCGCTGTGTCCTGCATCCTGTAGAATGTCTCGTAGACTCTTTTATGAATCAGGAACCCTGAAAGATCATCTCACCTTTAGGCAAGTTCAGCAGTCCTCTCTCTGCGGGTTCTTTGTGTCCAGTTTATGCATCAGTCCAGGCAAGAACAGTCTCTTGCCCAAATGGCTATCCAGTTCCATAAGGATCCTCTTCGATGCCCATCTTCATCTCAAAGTAGATTGGTGCTGCCAGGAGCAGACGTGTCTCATTGTCATGAAAAACCCTAAATTATTAAAACATTAAATGCCATATTCTGCAGTCCTTGAAAGATATGAAGAATGCCTATCTAATTGACATATATCTCCATATATCTAGAAAATCTAACATGACTACAAGCTTGACTATTATTTACGATTATTTAACAACAACCTATATTTCCTAATTATACATTACATTTTAAAAATGAACTACACAATCACAATACCTTAATCAATATCAGAAATACATATACATATAACAACATTGACCTTAAAATCCACACCAATGCAAATTATTCATATCTATATCATATCCCCCTTTAAATGTAAAAGAACATATATAATCAATATTTGGGAACATGGGCGCAGTTTTTCTCTCCAAACTGCTTCCTGCTGTATGGGGGCGTCGTTAATTAGGTCTTTCACGGTATAACCTGTGATAGTTTTATCTCAGTTGGCAGTTGAGCCAAGCAATTTTCTGAGGGTGTTCACAGCAACCTTTCAGGAGGGCGTGGTCTATCATACCATATCGGAATAGATGCAATCCATAGGGTCTGGTCCTCTGTGAAAACAAAAGAAGACCCTCTCCGAAGCATCATATCCTTAGACCCAAATTCTGAAGTCATACCCTCATGATATCCATTCTGGTTCCACTTGGCAGCCCATATAATGAAATGTCTCTCTGTACTTAGCTCCTTTACAGTCAAAAATTTTAAAGAAAACACAATGTACATAATCCAGACTCTCTGTGAATTTTTCATTTTTACGTGGCTTATTTTTCTTTATTTCTTTTACTCTCTTAACTATCTGTACTCTGTCTCTTTAAAGACTTTACCTTTTAATTTTAAAGGCATTAACTTTATTCTCTCTATATATATCATTTTTTCTCTCTCTCAAGCCCACGTACATTCTTATCCAACATTGTGACTCATTTAGTGGTCTGTCTGAATCTGTTTTATTGTGAATCTGTAATTTTTTTACTATCCAGGAGCATTTTTTTTTAAAATGTTAAGCACTTCTTAAAAACTTAAGTTGCTTCTTGTACAGTTAATACGGTACTGCCTGCATTCTGCCCAGTAGAAACCTTAAGTGCGCTGTCATTAAGGTAATTATGGTAGTTCCTGCCTGAGACTGCAGTATGGCATAGCTGAGCCGCTCCTGCCTCAGAGCCATTTGGTGCGCCTGAGCTGCGCACAGTTTCAGGCACACAGCAGTCCACATTATCATCAAGCAAGCCGTAGCTTTAGTCCAAATGCTCCATTCAAAAGGTCTGTCTCCCACAGGAGCCAGACAGAAATCGTAATGGCGGCACAGCCCAGAAAGCCGGCATTTTAAAACAGCCAGTTTTTTCCTACTGCTGAGTCAGGACAATATATTTGCAGTACGCAACCCAGAAACAGCAAAAAGCTGTCTTAAATTTTCTCTATGTCCTTTTTAAGCCCTCTCAGGTTTTACGTGGAGTTCATTAGCACGTTGGCGCGCCAATATGTAGTAAGAGGAGCGGCCTGGCTGTGCCCCTGTACCCGGCTGCCCGCATGGTTTAGCTTATGCCCCGAAATAATTACACGGAAATTGTGTTCTTTTAAACACTGCCTGGCCCATTAGTTCCAGCCTCTTATTGGCTAGCTCTTGCACCTGGACTAGCCCATTTCTGATAATCTGTGTAGCACCCCATGGTGTGCTTACCGGGGAGATTCTAGCCTGCGTCTCTGGGGGGTGGGAACATCATGGCGACTCCCTGACTCAGCTTCTCTTTCCCAGCATCCTCTTCTGTCTACTCCACCCACCTAAGGGTTGGCCTATCAATGGGCTCAGGCAGTTTCTTTATTTTAACCAATGAAATCAACAGATTGATATATGACACTCCCACATCATGGTAGCTAAGAATACTTCCTGGGAAAAAAACAATTAAACATAATAATAGTTTACTCACAGCATGTCAAATCTCCGAAAAGGAAGTTAGAAAAGAAAAAGAAAACAACTCTAAAATCACATCAACATTCCTTTTTAGTAAAGTCTAAATGAATTGTACATGAATAGACAAGCAAACCTATTCATGTGTTCTTTTTAGACCTAGATAAGATGGAAATAAAGTGTTATTTAACTGCATTAGCTTTAAACTCACAAGTGGAATGTAAAGATAAGTCATCAAAATAAAATTTTTTGCTCAAGTAAGTATAGGCAACAATTCAAAATGAATCTTGCGTATTTTAAAATTTTATATGGTTAAAATTAGTATAAGGCCATGTTTATAACTCAGTAAGAGTCTAGAAATCTTTTACATTTGAAATGTACATTAAGCACTACTCACCAGAGCAAGAAGTACATCTGATCATGGATGACAGCAGCTCAAATCCATGAATATAAACATACATATTTGAAAAGTTTGATAACATGACTGTTTAGCAAAACAACATTAATAGGTTTTCCCTTAGGGTTTGAGACTCCACTAGTCATGAAATTTAACCATGTTTACCTCTACCAAATCTGCATTCCCTCCTGTTAGTCTAGAAAGCAGATAGTTATCCCAACATCTTGCCACAGTTGTGCCAGTGGGCATGTTTTGCCCAGAAGGTTAATACTGTACATGAAGGGTCCAGAATTAGGTAAGATCATTGATGTCTCTTTTCCCCCACCAGCTTACATAGCAGATTCCAGCGCTGTGAATGTTCGTCAGCAAGATGACAGTTTGGTTAATTCAAAACTGATTCCTCTATTCTCTGTAACTCAAGTGTGTGGTGGTTTCTAGCTAAGGTGAGCAACCAAAACCTGTCTGTTGATAGCCTTTTCTCCAAGACCTTTCTGACAAATTTACTCAGAGCAAGGCAGCCCATGCTTGCCTGGAACTTAGGTTTTCATTATTGGCCCGCTTATTCTAGGAGCAGCAGTCTTCATCCTTGTGGGATAACTCTGTTCAAACTCTTTAAAAATACACACACACACACACACACACACACACACACACACACAGTACAAATTAGTGTTATTTTATAAGGCATATTCACACATTCTTATTTTTTTTGTGGTTTTTCAAGACAAAGTTTCACTGTAGCTTTGGAGCCTGTCCTGGAACTAACTCTTGTAGAAGCTGGGGTGGGATGGGGGTAAGGGGAGATGGGGAGAGAAAAGTGAGAAGGGGAGGATGGGGGGAACTTGGGGAAACAGGATGATTGGGATAAAGGAAGGTTGGATAGGGGAGCAGGGAAGCACAAATCTTAGTTAAGGGAGCCACCTTAGGGTTGGCAAGAGACTTGAACCTGGAGTGGCTCCCAGGAGCCCAAGGCGATGTCCCCACTTAGTTCCTTGGGCAGCTGAGGATAGGGAACCTGAAACGACCCTATGCTATAGCAATACAGTCATATATTCTTAATGTTGGTTAAACAACCCTTTATCATCAACTTCTTCAACCCCTTGATTCCAAGCAGGCCTAAACTTTTTGTTACCTATAACCTTCGTCTCCATTCTTTCATATCACATGTATTCTACTCTTCGGGTTTCTGTGCATAAGTGATTCTAAATGCTCAGCAGGAAATGAAACACATTTATCAACTGTCCCCCTCAATACATATACACTAGTCAAAAGATCATTGAGGAAGATAGGAGAGAAAGAAAGAAGGGGGAGGAGGTGATATGAAATGCTATCTTCTGGATATGAAACGGCTAGGACACAAGTGGGCTTGCTGTGGCTGTGGCTCATTACACAGCCCTGTGCAAAATCAAGCCAGTTAAATATTAACGTCAGGGACAAGGGAGGGCCTCCTGATGATCCTTGCTTAACTAGGAGCTACTGGTAGTTGATGGATGCTGAGAGAGGAGTATGTACTCTTCTTTAGAAAGGTGGCCATTGGCAGCTTCCTCGTGCCTCAGTGAATATTCACAACAGCAAATGGGTAGCACAAAATTGGCTCAGTAGCTTATTAAAAATAGAGGACAAGAGTTTGGGAGGGAGGTATATTAGTGGATAGCAATGGTATTAAAGAGAGACAACAGAAACAGATATTGGGTGTGAATATGACCAATGGCCAAGAATATATACGTGACTATTTTAAAACATAAAATAATTTAAACATGGAAAGGAAGTTTAATTTTGATCTAGCAAACATCCAAATGGATCTCCATGATTTCTATGGAATTAATGGATACTATGTAAGATTTATTTAAAAAGATACTGCAAAATATTTGGAAATTCATTTGTCTTTTACAGATTTTTCTCATATTTTAACCTTATTCACTTTGTTTTCCTGATAATTCAGTATCCATAGATGGCAATGGAATGGACATTTTTTAATTTGCTATTTCTGCAAGTAAGAAATATTATAATGCACATGTAATGAAACCTACTCCTTTAACTGATTTCTTCATGGAACACCCCAAGGAATGTGTGTAACCCAAGGCAAATTTGATGGCAAAGAACACTGTGTCACAGAGGGTTTGTAACTGTGTTCAGAGCTGATGGAAGTAGCTAGAAATCAAAAGAAGACATTCTTATTATAGATGTCACTACAGACAACTTTCAAATGTTAATTTCTTTCAGGAAACTGGATCTACTTTAAATGACCTCGATGTTTGCTGCATAATTCTATAAGTTTCCCTCCCCATTCACTTTTAATATTCATAAAAAGAGCAAGAGTGAAGTGTTTAGGGGTAATTATCTTGTGAGCTTTGTATTCATGACCTCTCACCCTCCTTTGGTTGTTGTCTCTACAGTGAAGAAACTGGCAGGTGCTCTTCTGTAACAAATATAATAAAAATGTTCTTACAGCCCACCCTTAAAGTAAAACTATCCACCGGGCAGTGGTGGCTAATGCCTTTAATCCCAGCACTCGGGAGACGGAACTCTGTTGTTCAAGGCCAAACTGGTCTACATGAACTAGTTCCAGGACAGCCTCCAAACTACAGAAAAACCCTATCTCAAAAATTAAAAAAAATAAAAAATGGCAAAAAGGTAAAGTTATCCAAAAGAATTTGTTGCTGATGCTGTCATTACTGGATACCGTAAACAGTGGTTTCATCAGTACAATTTAATTATCTCAGACTTCTAGAGGCCAGCTATCTGGAACCAAGTGTCATCAGTATTGGTTCTTTTTGAGCTCTGCAACCAGATGGGCATTGTTTTTCATCTAGTTTCTGGTGGTTAGATGCCCATCTTTTACCATCCTTGCTTAGCAGAAATGGG
>CAWTZC010000813.1:0-33877 GCA_963919715.1 Microtus obscurus | reverse complement strand
AAAGAATCATGGAACAATTCAAAATTGATGCTACAGAGTCAGAAAAATGGAAGGAATTTTAGAAATTATCATCAATTTGGACAAAGGTTTTATTATAATCATCAAATTCAAACTCTGATGTCCATGGTTTGCTTTCTAGTAACTTCTAATAATCGAATTTGTATCTATACTTTATTCTCCTTTTTTTTTGCCTCAACAAAAGATTTAGAAGAAACCTCCCAGTTGCTAAGGGAAATATCACATAAATATTGTATTTTATTTCCCTCACTGGAAAAACACTGTGTGACACTCTATTAGTTTCCTAATGTATCTGTAATAAATTATCACAAATAGAGTAGCTTGAAGTAACACAAATTTAATCTTTCTATTTCTATATGTTAGAAGTTGAACTATTGTCTCTGTGCTAAGATCAAGATGTCATCAGGACTTGGTTCATTCAGGAATTTGTCTGCCTCACTGTCAGCCCTGATCAGTCAGTTCCCAATGATAAACAGTGCATCTCCAACCCTGGCTGTTTCTCCAACTCTGGCGTCCTGGAGTCCTCTGGCTAAAGGACCTGGATAATCTACACAGAGTCACTGCTGACAATGTTTCACTCTACCTGCACCATGCTGTTTTTTATTGTTTACCAATTTAAGTGTCAGAATCCCTTTCTTGAATTTTTCGTGATAATAATGGCTACTTTAGTCACTCCAGGGAAGAATGTCATGCTACAGGATGTGTTTTAGCTCAGTACCCACCTCAAAGAGAGGGAAGTAGCAACACACACACACACACACACACACACACACACACACTAAATACTCTCAATGTAAAATAAAGAGAAAAGGCATATAGATGCATTTTGAGACCTTTGAGTTGAACTGAGACCAATTGAAACAGTGTAGAGAATAAATCTCATTCTGCACAAATAATAGTTTAAAAAATTTGAAACATTTTGAATTGTAAGATGCTCTTGTTTCTTTAAAGATCTTTACAAGGAAATGCTTTGAGAGATGGTAGTGATGGCTTTGATGACAGGAACAAGCACTTCTAATGCACTTCTCTTCATTGTAGATACTTTTCACTGACAAAAAACAGATCTGCTTGGGATCATAAAACTGCCGCAAATATTTTCATAGAACATACAGTTGCGCTTACAATGAGGTGTTGACACTTTGCTTCAACATACATATGTTTATTAGCTTGAACCTGTGTATTTAATTCAATATTAAATTTAAATAGAAAAAAATAGGTTAACTACAGGTGTATGGTAACTAAACGACTTATAGGCTAGTTTAATGTTGAGAGTTAGAGGTTAGCCTAAGATACTACAAGAAGCAGGGAGAAGAGATTTCTGTTGAATAAAAGTTTCTTTAGGTAATTTAAATGTACCACTAGAAAGAACAAGGGATAAGCAAGTGTGTTTATGCATTTCCTCCTAGCCATGAAAAGCCCCCAGACAAGATTTAGAGTAGGTTTACTCTCATTTTTCCTTTTCTGAGGTAAAAAGAGAAACTATGACCGCTTGGCTTTTCATAAAATCAAGCTTTTGGTTATCCGAAAGAAGAGGGATGTTTAGACTGGTCATACAGACTTGCAATCCCAGAATTTAGGAGGCTAAAAGTAGAGGCTTATAAATTCAAGACCAATCTGTCTATTTGTTCCTTACCCTGCTGGGATATATTATGTGTCAGACAGAGAGGGAGAGCGGAAGAGATGGAGGGAGGAAGGGAGGGAGGGGAAGAAAGAAAAATGGGGGAGAGATGGAGAAGGAGAGAGAGAGAGAGAGAGAGAGAGAGTTAATCAATTCAGACTCAAACTATGCAGTACAGATGAAAAGCACCTTTTGGAATTCTTAGTGGTCAGAGTCTGGGACTCACTGACTCAGATAAATGTGCACCAGTGATCCAAATAAGGTAAGAAAAGGCAATCTTGATATGGGCTATTGACTACTGGGAAATAATTGTGGATACATGACTAACCATATATAAAGAGTAGACAAAAACAAAAGAAAGCAGCTTTTTTTTTAACTTGTCCACTAAAAGTAACCTCTAGACATACTTTGGGCACTGTGACTGTCAGACTTAAGCCATTCTTGTTCTTACAGATGTCTGTGGTCAAAAGGCAGAGGTGGCCACAGTTTTCAGTTTATTTTTCTAGACAACAGCTTGAGGTCTGCATCTGTTCAGTGCTGGGACTCTTTGATTGCCTAGTAAAATAGACATTATGTGTATGCATATCGTTGTGACCCCAAATAGTCGTCTTTTGATATCAAACCACAGGTTTTATTTTCTTCTTTCTAAATTTATTCAGAAAATCTGAGTCACTTTATAGGTTTAAAATTCTTACTCTATAAGTTACACATTGGATAAAGAGACAGATAGTAATGATAAGGGGTCAAGGTGGTTTGCCTAAGGGCAGTTCTTCATGAAAGTGACAAATAGAGCTTCAATCAAAACGTATAAAGTGATTATTTAGATATTTGGACAGTAGATTACAAATTTCAGTTTTTGCAGATATATTGTAGAGGTTCTGGCTCTTTATACAAATAAATTTTCCATTGTAAATCAAAATTCCATTTAGATATTTTTAAATTTAACTAACTATAAAATGTTTTATGTAGGAAGTCATTGAAACATTTCAATTATGCCAGCGGGGAATATTATAATCATATTAGAGAATAAATGGATGAAACATTCTAGAAAATAATGGAACAGCATGATTCTAATAGGTTAAAGGCTTATAGCAGGGGTTTGATTTAAAACATAGTTCTATATAATTTCAAATTCTTAACGTCAAAGGTACCTTGTGCAATCACTTTTTAATGCCATGGAAGTAGTGATTATTGGCCTGAAATTCTCTTCACCAGGCATCATGGAAAGCCAAGGGCTCAGCAGACAAAGGACACAAAGCTTCCTTGCTAAGAAATGTCTCTTTGTAGTGGCTTTTTTAAGTTAGGTGGCACCACCCCATGTGGTATGGCTCTGTGTAGTTATGCCCGTTTGGGCTTTGCCTTTATCTATTGTTCTACCCTCCACCATATGAACTCCATGATATATCATAATGATACCCATAGAGTTTGACTAATTGAAGACACACCTTCTGGTCTTTTAAGAAAAAAGAAATAATGAAAGAAATAAATAAAGGAAGGAAGGAAAGAAGGAAGAAGGAAGGACGAACTTTACTTGATTTTAGTTCTTTATTCTCATGCTAAGAATAATTAACTACAATTGTGGATATTTGAAGGAATTTTCTAATGGCAGTCTGAGAGTTTTTTAAAAACCAGTACACCTTACACACAGTTCCATATTTACCCAATGATTTTTTTCCAAGAAAGAAATGGATTTTAAGCAGTTTTTTATCACTACAAATATAATTCCATTTTATGTATGTATTGAAATGATAATCCTAATACCTAAATCGGTCTGTTTAAAAATAAGCTATCCTATAGTCCTTCAGATGATTTATTGCGTTAGCTAAATTATTGCTTCAGGTGTAATTGGAATATTTTTATTCATGTCACTGTGAAGAAGATAGGAGATAGGATATGCTAATGGGCCTGCCTCTGTACATAATGTTTTATGAGTCTTTTGTTTGCTTTGGAATCTTAATTAGTGGCAGTCACTTAAAACCATCTAGCTCTTCTCACATTTATGCAAATAGTGGAAGCTGATAATGAAAGACTCAAACAATTCTGTTCATTGGTCTTTGTTTTGAATTTACTAGACTGTTTGTTCAGCTAAGTGAAATGTATTTCTTAAAACCCATTAGTTAAAAACTCATTGATTAATTATCAGAAATCCTTAAGCATAATTGGGTTTCACATCAAAGTACAAAATCTATTTGTGAACTTTAAAATGTCATTCGTGAATTCATTGTTGTTTTTGCCTTGCTGAAGGCCATCCCTAATTTAAGCAACTGCTCAGAAAGATGGGCCTATCCTGGTAAAATTTCTTCCTAAAATACCCTCTTGAATTCATTCACTCATTACAATCTTTGCAGTCTTCTAATGGTAATTGGAGGTAAAGTTATCGATGTATAATTAATGGTGCTATAAGAAAGGCACCTTTAATTATAATACTTTGAGCAACTAGCTTGAGGCCAAGACAAAAATCATCCCTTAGTTGTGAGCATTGTGCGTTCCTTGTACAATTCTACCCCAATATTTGGCTTACCGTGTTTTATTCTACAGTGCAGTGGAAAGCAGATCGCTTTGGAATGCTATAGCACAGGTCCCAGCAGTATACTGCTGGTGTCCAGTCCCATTGTTGTCATTAGCAAAATAATAGAACAAATAATTGGCTGCTCTAATGAAATACAAGAATTGCTATTTGCATAATCCAAATGTTTTCTACTAGGTATTTTTCTTGAAGGTGACCCATAAACACTTAGTTCGTAATTAAAATAAATTATGGGCATGAGTGCATGCTTACATGCATGCATATGTGCTGTGTGCACACCTGGTACACACAGAAGCCAGAAGAAGGCATCAGATCATCTAGAACAGAAGTTATGGATAGCCATGAGTCTTGATATGGGTGTTGATAACTGAACCTGGGTCCTTGGCAAATGAAGCAAGTACTCTAGTCATCTTTCTAGCCCTTGTGGTGAGATTATAGTAGGCAATTACATGGTTTCTTAGTTCTTACTCTAAAGGATAATGGTAGGACAAGCCACTGGGTAGTCCTTAAGCTTTCATGGGACAGGAACTGGATATCCAATAATGTTGACTGAAGGAAAGAGAGTTCTTTGCTCAGACCAGGGAAAAGGATGGACTACAGGGGCCAGAATGAATCAGAGATGTTGACAACTTCCTGGCGTTAGATGCTGTAGATGAAGACGAAAGAATACATTTTTAAAAGAAAAATCCATGGTTTTTCTGTGTGACAGCAGGTTGAACAGAGCTCACATTGTGAGAATGAGATGGATGAAGGTGTGAAGAACAGTCATATACAGATGGTTTGCTATGGAATTGGAATGTTATTCTTCATGCCATCAAAGGAGCACATGAAAAGACAGAATAATGTTGAAAAATTTCATGAATTGCAGTGTGTCCAGGTACTCACCTAGGGCAATAAGAATGGTGGCTTCTATGTTATCTGAACATGAGATTTTTTAAAAATTTTTTTTATTGAGCTATGCATTTTTCTCTGTTCTCCTCCCTTCCTCTACCCTCCCCTTCAACACTTTCCCGTGGTCCCCATGCTCCCAAGTTACTCGGGGGATCTTGTCTTTTTCTACTTCCCATGTATATTAGATCCATGTATGTCTCTTTTAGGGTCCTCCTTGTCTAGATTCTCTGGGGTTGTAAATTGTAGTTCAGGAGACCATGAGATCTTAAATTACCACTTTGCACTTTTTGCTTTTCCTCAATGAATTAGTGCATTTAACTTGTCTCAAATGTCCTCAGATAAAGAGAAGAGGCAATAAAGTAATTTTAAGGAATACTTTTAAGTATTAGAGATTATAAAGTACATAGTAGAGACTGACAAGGATAAAGAAAAATTAGAATTGTTTTCATTGCAATTAGGAGTGTAAAATATTTCAACTCTTTTAGGAAAATTATTGGCACTGAACTAAGGATTAAACATATAATCCAGAAATCATAGCTGTAGAGTTAAAACCAAGATATTTATCAAGAGAAATAAAATGTCTGCTTAAAACTCACCAGTGAATGCCCATGAATGTGTGTGTGTGCTCATGCATGTGTGTGCGCAATTATATTAATACAACTTGTTGAGTCTATTTTTAATGTTTGCGTCTATAATTTCAGGACTAACCACTTGGCATTGGAGACCCAATTATGTCTCTTAACCAGGAAAGGCTGATTCTCCATCTCTCAGAAACCATTAGTTGCCAAGAGCTTTTTTGTGCAAAGTATGACCCCAAAAAATTTTCCACCTTTCTGCTTACCATACCTATTGATGACACCATTGTTTTGGTTGTATTTATGCAGCTATTGCTATGAGTTTAGAGTCCAAAGCATTAGAGACTGTAATGACAGGGACTGCAAGATATCAGCTTGCAGAAATGGCAGCAGAAGCTGGAATTTGAGAGTTGTAATCTGAGAGCTCACACTTTGAACTAATGCAGGAAGTTGAAGGAGAACTAGAATTTTGTATGGCTTTGAAACCTCCAGCAAGAGCACACCTTCTAAACCTACCCAAATATACCACTGGCTGGAGATCAGTATTAAACATTTGTGTCCATGGGACGACATTCTCAATATTATACATGCAAGGCAACAACACTGTAGTTCAAACTCCCACAATAGTCTTGGGTCTGAGATGAGATGTTTCAAGCAGTTTGCTTGGTGGTGTGGGGCCTGAAAGTATGTGCAGTTCAAACTGTGCACATAGTATGCTGAGAAGCAGAGCTGCACTGAGGTCACGAGGTGCAATGTGGGCAGGCACTGCAGTAACATTGACCCACGATGTGTTTAATTTTGTTAATTGATTCTTCAGAAACTTAACTGTATACACGTTTTTCAATGTGCCAGCATTCAATTATTTGGCAACACAAGCAACAGTTTAAGTACGAAGTTTAAACTAAAATTGGGGAAGGATGGTGTGCAGGAATGAGCTTCCGAAATACTGTTCTAATGAAGGTTGGGGAATTCTCTCCTTGAGAGGGTGAGAATAGACAAACATTTATGTAACAGGCTGTTACCTGGTTCACCTGTCAGAAGTAAGCTGTCTCTCCAAGAATATCAAGCATCTAATATGGCATCTCACAGAGAAAGCTGGAGAGACACTCTCTCGCTTCTCTCACCTGAGAGACAAAAAGGTAGATGATAGAAGGCACTGAGTTGTTATTGTTGAAGCTTCTAAAAAGGAGGATTTATGAAGGCTGTAACTTGAATGTTTCTTTTTACTCCAGCCTCAGCATTGCCTAACACAGTGTGTGGCTAATAGTAATGCTTACAAATATTTATCAATTAAGAAGCAAATTAATGAGGTTTTGTTGTTGTTGAGCTTTAGCTCACCAGGGAAAGCTTATGTGGTGTGATATTAGGATGTATAAAAATATGGAAAGCACTTCCCTAATTGTTTTTTCTTTTATGATGGTATTTTGTAATTCTTCTCATGTATGGTTGGAATACAAACAGCAGATGAGTTGTAGCTCAAGTTACAGGCATATTTCCTGTTTGGGATTCACAGTGAAAAAGGTATCCTTTCTTTATGCACTACCAGAAGAGGTTCCTTCCTATTTATTTGGAAAGAAATAATTGCCATGGTGGTGGTTCTGTTTCCCTTTATTGTTTCAGAGAATCTCTAATTCCACTTTAAGAATGAAAAAGAAAAAGAAGATGATGAAAACTGCAATTATATAACCACCAGGTTCTGAAAAGTAATAGTCAACTTCTTTATTGCTTCCAGAATATTGGCTATTAAAAAGCCATTTTCCTAAATTTATATCATCTATTGCAGACCAAAATACAGTATTAAAAAGAAAGGAAAGAAATATTTTTTCTTGGTTGATGAGCATTAGATAATTAAGTTCCCAAAGTTGTATATGATCAATCCCTTTTATGAGCTAGTTATGACCTAGTCAGCAAAATTATTAGGAAGCTAGCTTGGTTGCTTAGTGGCATATGAAATGATGTCACTGTATCTATCATATTGTAGATAAATCTTATGGTGTCTGCTCTTCTATGTTTCTGTGTTTGTTAGTCTTATGTCAACTTGACACAAGTTAGAAGACAGTTTTCTGGAAGGAGGGAAATTCAATTGAGAAAATACCTCAATAAGATTCAGTTGTAAGGAAGACATTTTCTTAATTAGTGATTGATGGGGAAGGGCCCAGCCAATTGTGGTATCATCCCAAGGTTTGTAATTCTGGTTTCTATAATAAAGCAGAATTATCAGGCCGTGAAGAGCAAGCCAGTAAGCAGCATCCCTCTATAACCTCTGCATCAGCTTCTGCCTCCATGTTCCTGGCTGTTTCAGTTCCTGTCCTGACTTCTCTTGATAATGAACAGCCATGTGGAAGTGGAAACCAAATAAACCTTTTCCTCACTAATTTGCATTTTGGTCAAGGTGTTCCATTGCAGCAAAGGAAACCCTAACTAAGACAGTTTCAGACATGTACCTCATATGATTTTGCTCTGTAAGATTCATAGCAATAACCCAGGACTAACTTGGTGACAACAATGATGAGAAAAATGGCAATGAAACACAAACCTTATGGAGTATGTATGTGGCCAAAACATACCTAAATATGTTAGATTTTAATCCTCTTACTATTCAAAAGCATAGTGTAGGTTATAGTATTGGTCAACTCTAAAGATGAAAATAAATGAGATTTAAAGATACAGGCCCACAGCCAAACATTAGGGACAGTTCAGGAAAAACTGCAGAAAATGGGGACAAAGGACTGTCGGAGCCAGAGGTATCAAAAGAGACCACCAGAAACCTCTCAGAACCAACTAATCTAGACTACAGGGGCTCACAGATGCTGGACTGAAATTTACCGAGCCTGCATGGAACTGACCTAGGCACTCTGCATATATGTTACAGTCGTGTAGCTTGTTCCTCTTGTGGGATTCCTAACAGTGGGAACAGGGCTGTCTCTGATTCTTTCAGTGGCCTTTTAGTCCCTACTCCTCATCCTGGGTTGCCTTGTCCAGGCTTAATGCATGGAGATGTGCATCATCTCACTGAAGCCTGATATGCCTTGTTTTATTGACATCCTTGGGATGTCCTTTTCTAAATAGAAATGGGGGAATTTAATGGGGTATTGCAGGAGAAAATTGGAAGGAACTGGAAGGGGAGAAGGGAACAAAAGCTGAGGCTGGAATGTAAAACAAACAAACAAATAAATGAAACAAAGGTAATTTTCCTCTTGATGCTTACTTCCTGAATGGCCAGGCCACTTTTAGGATCCTCAGATGCTATATGGGGCATCTTTTGCAGCATTCCTATTGTCCTCAAGCTGGAGGCTTTCTTTTGTCTCTGGCGTAAGATACCATAGCCCTTTCTCCCACAAACGCTTGGACAGAGTACAGTCATGAATCCCTGAATCAGACAGTGATAGTCAGTACCCTGCCTCCTTTAGAATTTACAGCTATACACCCATATAAGGTTATTGTGGCAATGTACTATACTTGATCAGCCTACATAAATAGCAGCAGAGAAACTAGTAAGGGGAAAGTGATAGATACAGTCACTGTAAGTAGTATTTAGCTAGGAATAATGAAGTTATGACATTTGAGTAAAAATGGCTGAAAGTATTGACCATAATATCTATAAGGTAAACAAAACTTATAAGAAAACTATTGCATAACTTTCCTCATGTGCAGAATCTATGACTGTTTGGGGAAGGGACAGCAGCAAGAGAGGAAAGATGGAGCAAGTAAGAACTATAGGAAAATGAGAGCCAACTATGTAAAATCAATGTGTGAAGGTGTCATACTGAAACTTATTATGTATGCCAACTAAAAGATTTTAGGTTAAAAACAGTGAAATAAGTGAATCTGTGTCTTGAATTTGTGACTAACATTTGGCTTCACTACCTATAGGAGTGGTTGTACCTTTAGCATTCTGGTACAGTACCAATCTACACAATCCATCATTTCTGGTACTGTCTTCACCACTACAGTGTCTATTGATGAAGTTCCAGGGACCCAGACTTCATTAAGTATAGAAGACACAGCAGGGGATCCATTATTCTGGAGCAGACAAAGTACTTCTCCTATTGCCAAGCATAACTCAGCAAGTCAGTGTAAATATATAGCTGCAAATTTCTTTGCAAATATATAGAGTTAATGATATTTGGCTGCCTTCATCTCTCCTCCCAACCTTGTCCCAAGAGAACTCAGTTACTGAAAATGGAAATGCTATTGACTTCTCAGACTATCTCTGTGAGGCTGAAGACCTTTCCAATATTGTTATCCACGATTCACTAGACACTTTGTACAGTTAAGTGTCTTGTTCACAGTCGGTTGGCAATGCCAGTTGGCATGTCCTCTGGATCAGTTATGACCTTTAGATTTGTGAACTCACAGTAAATCTTGTTCAGTTTTTCACACATATGACATAATGTTTTACTCCATAGTTAATGTGCTTCATCTGCTTTCCTTGAAATACAGATTTAGCCCTCCCATTTTTGGTAAGTGTTTCATAATAACACCATTGATGCTATTCATTGTCTTGTAGTACAAAGGTGGAGAATGAATTTACAGCCCCAGTCATGTAGATTATATAATACTATGACCAACTGTGAATCTAGAGAGTATATACACTGTGATAGTCACCATATTTGGGAAAGTAGTAAACAAACAGGTGAGGCATATACTGATGTGAAGTTCAACCTACAGCTCAAAAGAAAAGAGAACTAATGAGGGGAAATAACTGAGCAAAAATAATACATTAGTAAGAACAGTTAAAGAAACAAATGCCATATATTTGAGAAAAATCAATATGGGAAGGCAATGCATGGAATAGGCAAGTAAGAAAATTATGCAATTATATTTTAATTAAAAATAAAGTATGCAATTTTAAAAAAGAAATATTAGGGTTAGGGTGAAAGTTCAATGGCTAAGAGTGCTTGTTAACCAAGAACAAGGATCTAATTTCCTATGTCCAGAATGTACATAAAGTGCCAGATATAGTCTCAAATAACAGAAACCTCAGCACTGGGATGGAGAATACATGGAAGACAGAGCCAAGATCACTGGGGCTGGTTGTCCAGCCAACCTATTTAAAATGGTGTAGGAGGTTCTTCTGTTCATGTCTTGCTTTCATTGGTTAATGAATAAAGAAATTTATTTGGGCCTGATAGGGCAGAACTTAGGTAGGCGAAGACAGAACTGAATGCTGGGAAGAAGGGCAGAGTGGCAGATGCCATGGATCTCCTGCCTGAGACAGATGCTGGTTAGAACCTTGCTGGTAAGCCACAGTCACGTGGCAATACACAGAGTAATAGAAATGGGTTAAATTAAGATGTAAGAATTAGCCAATAAGAAGTTAGAGTTAATGGGCCAGGCAGTGTTTAAATGAATACAGTTTCTGTGTGATTATTTCAGGTTTTGGGGGCCCAAACAAAGTCCTCCCCCGATCTCCATGCAACAGTTAATAAAAAATTATAAATTAAAACACATGAGGCTAGTGTCTTAGACTAAGCAAAGGAAAACTGAGTGCAGTGACCTCTGAGCAAACTGATTAAGTATCTTTCTGTGCCATAGAAACCAATAGGTCCAATAGGTCTCTTGGAAAGAATGTGTGTGTGTGTGTGCGTGTGCGTGTGCGTGTGTGTGTGTGTGTGTGTGTGTATGAATTATACAGATGGAATCAAGGCTTATGTGTGAGTACTGGGAAATGATTGGAGATTGTGAAAGAAAACGAGTTTTAGAGATTATATCTGATTGATGTTGGTCTATCTAATTGAGTGGCAGATAAGAACTTATCTACGGCTAAACATGTAATTATGGATTCAAGTTCAAAATGTCTAATTTTCTTTCTTCATAGTAAGATGCTTGATGTTTCCTATCATTTCATTGATTCATTGCTTGAAATTTAAGCCTTAAAATAGCCATCAAAAATCCCATAAATTAGAAGTAATTTCCACATTCACTCAGGCTCATGTTCTCTTTATACACACACAGTCTAAAGTCAAAGGATAGTATCTTAACAAACCATATACAATTTGAAGTTTGTAGACTGAGACTGCTTGTTAATTTCATGTTTCTCAGACTCAAAATAATCACACAAAACTATATTCATTACAACATTGCTTGACCAATATCTTAAGAATCACAGAGTTGTTTTGATTTGCATTTTTCTGATGACTTTAAAGCCTACATACATTTATTTTCCAACACTATGACCCATTTAGAGGTCTTTTTTGTTATCTGAATTTGTCTTTATTGTGTACATTTCTGTAATTATTTTCTGACAAAGAACGCTCTTTTTTTTTTTTTTAATTTTAAGTGGGCATGGCTAAGACCAATTCCATAGCCCTGCCTGTTTGCTCCACCCAGTCCAACATGGCAGAGGCATGTTCAATGTTTCTGAGAGCCAAGCACACCAGCCCAGCTCCAGGATCGCAGCATGTTTATGCCACCATTAAGCAATTTGTAACATGCTGTTAAAGACCCCATTTAAGTGCTCAGTCTCCTAAAAGAACCAGAGCTGTTCATGCTACTAGCAGGAACGAGGAAACTCTCCCCTAAAGAAACCTCACAGCCTTCACTGCCAGTGCTGTGTCAGAAAGATCTCTCTCTTTTTAATTGATTTTATTGGGTTATACATTTTTCTCTGCTCCCCTCTTTGCCTCTCCCCTCTCTCAAAGGAACTGCAATGCCCCTGCTCACAGCCAGCAAATAGAGCCCATCAAAAAAGGGGGGCTACCAAGAAGCTGTGCTAAGAAGCTGATTATGTGTGTGTGTGTGTGTGTGTGTGTGTGTGTGTGTGTGTTTGTGTGTAGAATCACTTTTCAAGCTCTCAGGTTTATGTGAATGGAGATGGCCCACGTTGCTGCTATTTTGTAGGCAGAGCCTGTTTATTCATTTCCCAGCCACCCAGACCTGAACTATATTAATAATAACACTGCTTGGTCAATAGGTTAACTTTCTTATTAAGTAACTCTTACATCTTAAATTAACTAATTTCTATGAATCTGTGTATTGTTATGTGGCTGTGCCCTACTGGTAAGTTCCTTCCGGCATCTGTCTCCTTCATTGCTTCATAGTGTCTCCCTGACTCTACCTTCTTTCTCCAGCTTGGAATTCCTGCCTTGCTCTATTCTGCACTGCCACAAGCCCAAAGCAGCTTCTTTATTAGCCAGTGCTATGAAACATATTCACGGCATAATGAGGTGAATCCCACATGAGAAGTTCTCTAGGCTAAATAAAATCTGGGAATACTGACACAGAATAACCTTAAGGAGCTACTTAATGATGGTGTGTAAATCACTGTTTGTAGCCCTCAAATTTCTTTTTATTATTATTATTATTATTATTATTATTATTATTATTATTATTATTATTATTATTTATTAAAGATTTCTGTCTCCTCCCCACCGCCCAAAGAGCAATCAGGGTTCCCTGCCCTGTGGGAAGTCCAAGGACCACCCACCTCTATCCAGGTCTAGTAAGGTGAGCATCCAAACTGCCTAGGCTCCCACAAAGCCAATAGGTGCAGTAGGATCAAAAACCCATTGCCATTGTTCTTGAGGTCTCAGTAGTTCTCATTGTCCGCTATGTTCAGCGAGACCGGTTTTAACCCAGGCTTTTTCAGACCCAGGCCAGCTGGCCTTGGTGAGTTCCCGATAGAACTCTGAGGAGGTGAAATGTGCTGAGGTTTGGCTAGCATTTTGACAACATAGGTTCTCCTTTCTCCTAGTCTTTATAGCAGAGTGGAAAATGATGGTCCTCAATTTACTCATCTGTAAACTAGGAAATAGTCATATCCACCACCAACTTTAGATAAAATGGGAAATACATAAATATATGAACAGATGCAATGCCAAACAGTTGCTTCCGAATTTTTGCATAAACACCCAATATAAGTTTTCTGGATGGGACATAGAATTAAGATAAATAGTAATACAGAAACAGTCCCATTGCTAGTGTTGATTATAATTTCATGTAACGACATGAGGAAGTGATGTATAAGGGAAAAATAATTGCAATTGCATGTATATGCCTTAGAGAAATTCCCTGCTTAAAAGAAAAGGTCAGATGTTTCTTGTTTGAAAGTTGTTACAGGCACAACACTCCTTGAGGATATGCATTCTTATTTAAATTTTTGAAAAATAACTCCAAGCACATGACTAAAAAATGTCATGTTTTGTGGCAGCGTGTACATGTGTGAGGCAGTCTGAAAGGAAAGGGGATAGAGAATGGGAGGAGTTGTCCATCAGTTCAGGTAATAGTCACAATGTCATTCGTTTTATGGTGTGTCTATGGTGGTAGCTGAACTGTGAATTTCTTGAATGTAGAACCAATGCTAGTCTAATGTTTACACAACCCATAGAACAAGAATATTATCCAATAAGAAGAATGAAATACATGGACAATTTGGATAATTATAGAAACCTCAAAAACATTGTAAGACACCAAAAATAAGAATCAATAGTAATGTTTATAAGAGTATTTGCATAAACAGAGATATTCTTGAAGCAATATATATTTACACATGGAAAAGGAGTATGAATGGGTTTTAAATAAATTCTGAGTATATAAAATGAGCTAATGAGTATTTTTACTATGGGAAAATAGGAAGGAAATAATTTATAAGTAGAAGGAAAACTGTAATGCCATGTTGCATTTAAGAGAATAAAGCCCTTAATAATTATTATGGAGCCAGATGTGTAATACATGTGGTTGCTACATCCCTTTCTAAATTTTAACTTAGAAAGAAAAGGAAAATTGGATCTTAAATGTTGAGTCTTGCCAAGCCTTGTAGTACATGCCCACAATACCAGCTACCTGGGAGATCTGTTTAAAACACTGAACCTGTATTCAAAAGCAAGTAAAACTTTCAGCAATAGCAAATTCCAAATGTCTTTAGTTACTTATAACATCCATATGGCATTTGTCAAAAGTTATCTAAAAACTGTTTTAAAAGGCCTGCATCAATTGAGAACACTAACTTTATTATGCTCTTAATACTTAGTGATATTTTAACATGGGAAGATTCATCAGAGTAATTCTTTGAGAACCAAGTAAGAACAAAGACAGTAAGCCACAGAGCACCTTAGGAAAAGACTTGAATTCCAACCTGTACAATTTAGACCTTGTTGCTAATATATCTGTAACTCTACCCCACCCTCTTGCAATAAATATCAATAAATAAAGAATAAATTCCCCTTTATTCTTCTCTCATATATTATATTCCAAACACAGTTTCCCCTCTGTCCTCTCTTTCCAGCCCTCCCCCATCTATCTTCTCCTTGAGATTCTAATCCTCATTTCCCTCTAGTAAAGGGTAGGCCTCTCAGTGATATCAATCAAACATGGCATATTAAGCTATAATAAGACTAGGCATATTCCCTCATATTATGGCTGAATGATGCAACTCAATAGGAGAAAAAAATTCCTAAACACAGGCAGAGATAGCCCCTGCTCCCACTATTAATAGTCCCACAAAAACAGATTCTCATCACTGTCATCATGAGTTGTACAATGCAGTGAATGATTTTTAAAATTCAGAAATTGAAGTATTTATATTAAAAGTATTTATTAAAATTTTAGTCACTGTATTAGATTAGAAAAATACATTGAAGGAGTTAGCAGTAACTTGTAGTCAAGAAGTGAAGCTGTAAACTTATTAAAACATCTTAAGTTTTTCATAGCAAAATGTATTTGACTTACTCATCTGAATACCCTTCCATTCTGTTGAATACAAAATCAACTTCCCTCATGATGTGACAATCACACCAGAGTCTGGCTTCGAAGCCAGCAGGATGTTAAGTCCAACTGAAGCAGCAAAAGAGAAGGGCATTTAATATCTGTGAAATACATGAAAGAAAGTGATTTCTGAACAAGCTGGCATAATCAGAACTTTGATGCAATCCTTTTTGTGCACATGACATCTAGTCTAGGAAGAAAGCACCCATCATCACCACCACAAGCACTCATCTTCCAGGGAAACACTAATTGCTTAAGTTCAGATCCTACAGACAAGCTCAACAAAAGGAGCATTAGGAATAGAAGCCAATACAATGGAGAAGTCTGATTTATAGACACCAACTCAATTTCCTTTGCTAACCTCCCTGCTTTGTGCAAGGATAGTTGAAATAAATTATAGGGCTCATGACAATAATTATAGTATTAATCTTTGTGTTGTCCTCTGAGTCTTTATGTCTTTGTAGTTTGATTTGTCATTTCCTCTTTAGATGTGATGGATATGACACATTGTCGAATAAATTTGGGTGCAAACTCACATGACAGAAGGAGAATGATGTCTACATTTTGAGCAATGATGTGGTGCCCATAACATTGAATTTAATTTTTCAGGACTTTCTAATTATTATTATTTAGTTGTTCCTTCCCACAAAAAGATGTACCTTAAATAGTTCAATTTATTTCTTGAAAATCATTTACAAATTTACCAGGTAGTGATTTGATCCTTGCTTAAAATTGGTTGTCTAGAAGGGAAATTTTCTCTTTCGCATTTTTTAATACAATAATTGTGTCTGTAAGGCCTATCACCATCTATTTGCCTCTACTGGACTTGTTCTATAAATATCTCTGTGAAATGATGGGCAGCTTTCGAGGCTTGTTGGCATGGAATCAATAAGTGGCAGAAGGGACCACACGAATCAATTAGATTGTCCCTGGCAGGTTACCATGGAAGCTTTAACTCCTCAGAGAACTTCACTTATCTCGGAGTAGAAGTCTCTACATTTCTTTAATTAGAACAGATGTAATTTATTTAGTAATGGAAAATTTATCTGAGCAAGTTCTGTGAGGTGTCAGACAAAATTCAGCCAGCCATACATGTTCAGGGGAAACTCATGTAAGGATTCAAGCACTTCTAATGAAAATCTTTTCCAAGAGAAAATATAGAACATAAAATCATTTGTATTTTGAAAATGAGCTTCATTAGATTATAAAGCACTTGAGCTTGGTATTCTAATAATAAGCAGTGGTTCTTAGATTAACTTCCACTGTGGATGCAATAACCTGACACATTTATTTATTTAGTCAGTCTGTTGTACTAACTGCCTATTAGTGTTATAATAATTTAATCAAAGGCATCTCTTTGCTCTTATTTTACTGAAAACTAAGAAATATTCATTAGGTTTACCATACCCCTTAGTAAAGCCTAGAAACCAGAGAGTTAGACTTTTTTGGTGGGAGGTTCTCTACCTTCTATCCAGTGTATTTACTCATATGTTTGTTTTGGGAATTATTATCTCTAGGGTACTCTGTCATGGCAGTTACCTTTGTGGTACTTCTCCACACTGCATACATGCTATGAAACACACAAGGGTAGCCTGGGTCTTATTCTTCTGATAAAATGGACAATTCTTACATTTAAATATTTTACATGCCCTTCCCTAGTTATCTTTCTAATGTGCTGCAGTTCTTTTGGTTTATAAAAGAAGAACTATTACTCACAGAATAAGACAGTAATCCAAATTAAATATAGGCCTCCCTTGTTCAGAAGGGATGAACATGATATTGAGGAAGGCTTGACTGGGGTAGAAGGTCCTTCTGTTTATGTGTTGCTTTCATTGGGTAATGAATAAAGAAACTGCCTTGGCCTAGTTGATAAGACAGAACTTAGGTAGGCAGAGTAGACAGAACTGAATGCTGGGAAGAAGGGCAGAGTGGCAAGCCATGGATCTCCTGTCTCAGATGGACGCTGGTTAGAATCTTGCCAGTAAGCCACAGTCACTTGGTAATACACAGATTAGCAGAAATGGGTTAAATTAAGATGTAAGAATTAGCTAATAAGACGTTAGAGCTAATGAGCCAGAGAGTGTTTAAATGAATACTGTTTCTGTGTGATTATTTCGGGTGTAAGAAAGCCAGAAGAAGTTAAAGTTTCGTTATTTGGATCAGAATTAAAGCAAGAATCTTGAAGTCAAGTGTTGCATGGAGAGCAGGGGCCCTTTGTTTGTCCCAGCCTTCTGAGGGACTCTGCTTCAAGAGACATGATTTAGCACACACGTATCAAGGTTGTATGACTCAGCAGTGGGCAGAATGTAAAGGAAAATGATAACAATAAAAAGCCCCATTCTGTGGACCTTATGACTAACACACTTCCAGGAACTGCTGCTTTTGAATACTTGAGTGACCCATTTGCAAGCTGTTGAAGAACTTAAATCTGCGTGAAGTTTATGCACAGTCCTTAAATTAACACAGTAAGTGATTTTTGTTCCCTCATTACCTCTGATTCTGTACTGCTTAATTTGTGTCAATGTTGTTTAACATTATTTAGCAAGAATAATGTGAAATAAACTGTGTTTCTCCTGTCATTGAAGTCTCACACAATGTGAAGATAAGCATGTTTGAGGATAGAGTTTGTATCTTATTCACAAAAGGGAAAGAAAAGTAGTCTTCTCAGCATATCTAATTCTCAAGAATTGTTTCCTCAGCCATATTCACCACACCTAAGGGGGATGCTCCTGTAGCTCTTTCCCTCTTTCCTGGACCCTCACCAGATTTGGTTCCATCTTCAAGATAGCCGAAGTTAGCATTTCTGAGGCTTTCAAATAAGCTCCCTGGTTTCACTGGTAGTGAAAAAAAATTAAATTAACCTGATCCATCCTTTTATATACAATATATTTATTTCTTTTCATTACAATGCTAAAGTACCCATGATTTGAAACAGCACTTACTATCATTTCTAAAATAACTCTTTGTTTGAGATAAAATCTGACTATGTAACCCTGCTACCTTTAAATGTGGGCCAGTCTGGCCTCAAATGCTAGAGATCCACCCATCTCTGCCTTCCAGTACTTGTAAATAAAGCCACCACGACTAGCCAAAATCAATATTTTGAAGCACCTTTTATATACTATATAAGTTACCCATACCTGAAATCATTGATTGTTTCTTTAATTCAGCTATCCCATTATTAATTATTATGCCAGTTTATACTAGTGACCAGCTCTGCACGCTCTAACCATCTCTGTTGCAGTTTTTTTTTTCTCATAAATCCGTCATGTATGGGGCATTGGAGTGGGAGATTCCTGGGTGCTACGCTGGTGCTCTACCAACTGACCTATACTCTCACCTTGGATGTCTAGTAGTTTAAGAACTGATCAAGGAGACTGTGTGGTATTGGTATATATATATATATATATATATATATATATATATATGTTTGTGTGAAAGAACTGATGCAATTTTTATTTATATCCTCAATAGTTATTTTGAATAAATAATGACATTTTGTGAATTTTCTAGATATATTTTAACACTCTCAGGACAAAATGTCCAAATGTTGAGGGTAAAAAGTGCTATCATAAAAATCACATGAGCCTCTACTTTCATTTCTTTTTTGAAGACTTCAGCAGTGTTGCTTCAAATAGACTAGAAGCTATGATTACTTTTTTTAAAACATGCTTGCTGTGATCTTTAATGCATACAGCCAAACTCCATGATAACTGTAGCTGATTTTCAGAGGAAAATAGGTTTATAACTATTGAGCTGGAAAACTTGAAGAAAGAACTCTCTACTGTTTGATTAATTGAGCACACAAAAACTTCAAAGAAAAGGAATTTAAGATAAATAAAGCAACAAGGAAATAGCTGTCTAATTTTGTGAAAGGCGAAGTACAATTCTATTTATATTTTAGGTTTCTGGAAATATAAACATGCTTTTTAGAATATAATGCTTTCTTTCTTCTGAGTTCCTCCAAGTGAGGATGGTTGCTCCATTCTCTGAACTCCCTTTGCAGAAAAAAAATGAGAATAAATTGAACATTCCTTTAAAAAAAAAAAAAATTTTATTTGTGTGTTTGTGTGTGTATGCATGTAAGCACATACGTGTGCCTCCTTGTCTGTGTGCAGGTTTCTGTAGAATCCAGGAGATTTCAGAGTCCTTGTAACCAGAGTTAAAGGTTGTGACCTCCCCATATGAGTTCCAGAAAATAAGCCAGGGTCCCCTGCAAATGCAGCAACCACACTCAGAATATAAGCTATCTCTCAGACACATCAAGCAATCTTATGAAAGTCTTGGTAGGTTGTTGGTTTTTTTTTTTTTTGCCTAGCCACTACTGACATTAAAATATAAAAACATATCAGCAGTATGAAGATTAATGTCATGTTCATCTCAAAGACAGTTTTCTAAATTTAGAGAATTAATCATATTTTTCCCATTTTTAGTGTGCAAACATCCCAGTTATCAGCTTTAGGAGTTATTGTGATTTTGTATAATATCAAGTATTATACTAGATGAATCTTCTTACAAATTTTGGCACATAAAATAATGAATTTATATGGTAAGGATCAAGACTTGTATTTGTAGAATGCATCCAACCTCCTGAAATGATGGAATTTTCTATCACATTTCTGTCCACTATATTTCACAAGCCTGAGACCCTCTTTTCATATTCCCTGTCAGTTCCCTTGAGGCTACCTAAAACAACAGCCACCATTTATGAGAATTTACTGTGTGTCAGTATACATGGTAACCTTATCCCAATTTTCAATTTAGTTCTATATATGAAACATAAGCTATTACAATATCTACTTACAATGTCTACATAGGAAAGAATGGCGTTATGGATACCAAGGTCACAGAGACAGTGTGTGGAGTTAGGACCCAGTAAGAGGATTGCTTCTGGAGTGTTTTAGAAGGGATAGACTTTCATTTTCCACACTTCCCACAGTCATCCTCTCTGGCCCCCTACACACTAGCTGATGCCCCTTTGTTATGAATACTGTTGGTCTTTTAGTTTAGATTCTTCCCTCTCTCCTTTACTTTTCATTGACCCAAATTCTATAAATGCCTCAAAGTCCAGAGGGCTCACCTTCCTATTGAAGCTCGATGGAAAAATATTACTTATATTTCCAAACTTCTTTTATTGCCACTATTTCCAAAAATACAAAGTCCAGACAGGCACATGTGGCACAGAACATCCTTTTTGGGGGGTTTTCTGTAAAGTTCTAACTCAATTTCTGACTTTACACTATTTGGCATTGGCCACTCCATTGCTATCCTAGCATCAACAGAGAGGCACATGCTTCATAGTCAACAGTGTATATGAATAGGATCCGTACCCATCCACCAGCTCAGGATTTTATAACACAATTATCTTCTTTTCTCTTTTGCATCGCTCTCTGTCTTTATTTGTGTTTCAAACCTTTTAAACTCACTCCACTTCCCTACCCTGTCCCTTAGGGACCAAGGATGCTCTTTCATCTCTGTCTTGAGCTAATGGTAAGGATTCTGCTCTGGTAGGGTCACCACTTATTATTGTGGTTATAAACTCAATGTCCTGGATGTTCTCCATGGTTGAGTGTCACATATTCTTCTTGGGATCTACAGACAGGTATTCCCCTGATCTCCAATGGTCTCCTCATATCTCCTTTCATAGCTACATTCTTATCTCATTTTTTTGCCTGCACCTTCTCTGACTACCCATTTAAAATATAAAAAAGATATTCCATTCCTTCAACACACTAACTTTTGTTCTACTTCATTTTTCTCAGTGATACTTAGAATATGGGTTTCAGATATTGGTCTATGTATTTAAGCTGTACTTATAGGGCTCCACTTATTTTATATGAGTTTTATAAGTTTTGGTTTGCTTATCTTCCTCTAACAGAACTAGTCTATATGAGCAGGACTGTAGAAAATTCCCAATACATAATATAAACTCATTAATTAATGATAGATATTATACTGCCTCACTCATGTTTTACTAATTGGGCCATATAGTTTGCTTTCTTTTTAAATTTTATTTATTTATTAAAAATTTCCACCTCCTCCCATTTTCCTCCCACTCTTTCCCCCTTCCTCTCCCCTCCTACTCAGGTCCTAAGAGAAGTCAGGGTGCCCTGCCCTGTGGGAAGTCCAAGGTCCTCCTCCCTTTATCCAGGTCTAGGAAGGTGTGCATCCAAACTGACTAGGCTCCCACAAAGCCAGTACATGGAGTAGAATCAAAACCCGGTGTCATTATCATTGGCTTCTCAGTCAGCCCTCATTGTCAGCCACATTCAGAGAGTCCGGTTTGATCACATACTCATTTAGTCCCAGTCCAGCTGGCCTTGGTGAGCTCCTATTAGATCAGTCCCACAGTCTCGTGGGTGGACACACCCCTCGTGGTCCTGACTTCCTTGCTCATGTTTTTTCTTCTTCTGTTCTTTATCTGGGCCTTGGGAGCTCAGTCCAGTGCTCCAATGTGGGTCTCTGTCTCTATCTCCATCCATCGACGGATGAAGGTTCTATGGTGATATGCAAGATATTCATCAGTGTGGCTATGGGAGAAGGCCAGTTCAGGCTCCCTCTCCTCTATTGCCCAAGGACCCAGCTGGGGACATCTCCTTGGACACCTGGGAACCCCTCTAGATCCAAGTCTCTTGACAACCCTAAAATGGCTCCCTTAGTTAAGATATCTTCTTTCCTGCTCCCATATCCACCCTTTCTCCATCTCAAACATCCTATTGTTGTACATAGACTGTGTACCCTCTACTAGCTATGTTCTCAGTATTTCCAATCAATCTTTTAAGTGTAAATGCTGTATCACTTGTTTTTCAGCTAACAAATGATTTGGATTAGGTTTTAAGTGTTTAGTAAAGCATAAATAACTATACTTACTTTAGAATATATATTTTGATTAATTTGCTCTTTGATGATTTCTTGTGTATTTAGAACATTCTGGTCATACTCATTCCTCAACCCTCTTCTATCCTTCCTCTGTCTGCATCATCCCATACTTCCTACAACCAAATACCAACCTATTTTTCTTTCTTTTTGTTTCATTTTTGTTTTTGCTGTGTGATCCATAGGGCTTAAGCAGAGCTACTCACATTGGTATGGATAAGAAGTTATCTGATGGGACATGATCAAATCATCAGTACCTCCATCACTAAAGTCAAGGACTTCTTCTGCCCCAGAAATCCATGTCTGCCATTAGCTCCTGGTCGATGGTACCTAAGAAGACTTTCCCTGTCTGTGAATAATTGCTTAGCATGTCTCATGAAGTCTTGGGGCAAGCAATTACAACTCTTGAGCATTCCTATCCTGGAGGGCTTATGTGGTTGTCCCATGAAAAGCTGATCATTTGACACTTGTTTGTTTTCATCTATGAGACTCTTTACTAATCATCTTTCAACTCAGAGAGGAGCTTCATCGGTGTAAGCTCAGGACAGCACTATTCTGTAAGTATAAGCATGAATATATAGAGTGCCTCCAATTCCTAAGTCTCACTTTTCTCATCTAACAATGGAAGGTATAACAGTTCTTGATATTTATGATCACAACAAAAATTAGACAGGAAAAGAGTTGGTGGCCTAACTTCTCATCAGTCTCTGTCACCTTAGAAATTTCTATAAATTAATGTTTTAGTGCTTATATATTCCCAATTCACAGCATTTGGTTAACTTGGCACATGTACTTACCAGGCCAATGGAATCTTCTGTAGGGCAAAAAAAGAAAAAAGAAAAAAAAAAACTCTCTTTTTTTTCTGTGTAACTTTAAACATATGTGTAATTCACTGCCTGGCTCTTAAATGCATTAATCGTAATACTGACAACTGTCATTTTTGGGGTGTTGGTTTGGGGTCCAATATTGTGCTTGTGCTTAGAAATCTTCCTACACCATGCCAGTTTAGTCTGAGTAATTATGATTTACAACACTCAGCCAGGACATCCTACAAGCTCAAGTCCACTCAATTACTACAGTGATAAAACTAGGACCGTAATTAGGTCTGCCTACCTTTACAATGCTGTGTGGTACTTTAATAACTATCAGAACACTTAGACACATGATGGAAAAAGAGTGAATAGATAGATGGACGAGTGGATAAATAGATAGAAGGATGGATGATCAGAAAGACAGATGTGAATGTGTGCTAGGCAATGATGAGCATTTTTCTGCTGAGATAATCTTTCCTGATTCATCTTACAATCTCAGTTCTATAATCTTGAACACATTTGGAGACCGTACTGCATCAATGGCTCCATTAACCATATACGACCTAAAATTGTTATTTCAATGTTTTTTCTTCTTTTCTCTAAACTTGAAGTTCATTAATGCAAAAATCATACCTCTTTGTTACAGTGATATTACCTGAGACCACATTTCTTCTAATAAATGCTGTTGACTATTTCAGAAAAGAACAGGGGATAGAGTAGCATATGTACACGACTACCACTGTCTCCATCCCTGACTGTCAAGATCTTTTTAGTTACACTGAGTACTGGCTTTGCTACCTCAAGAAAGACACATAACCTCATGAGGCTACTTACCGATATATGGTCAAGTTAATATACATAAATGTTTTAGTCCTGTCCCAACATGCCCTATACGTTTGAAGTATTTTCCCCCCTTTGATTGATTTTTTTTGTGTACCTGTATTAAATGTGTTTTGCTTAATCACAAATAGTGTCAAGTGTTAGTGAGCATTTTAGTCATCCCAGAAACGTCACCCTAGCCATTATTTCCATTAACCACACCAGTAGCATCACCACTCCAATGAAAGTGCACCATACAATGACAGACAATGATGGGACTTGGTTCCAAACTCAGTCCTTTCTGAATCTAAATGTGGCCCTCCTTCAATATCCCTGCCTTGACCACTTTGAGCTATAACTCAGCCTGGTGGAAGGTGCTGGAAGTTAAAAAAATACGTTTGCTCTATTTCACAATCTCTACGAGTTGCAAACAATTGTCCTAAGCCTGCTTGTCTAGGCAGTCTTTGGGGCATGGCTTAGATTTTTTGCTCTCTCAGATCAAATGCAATAGACACTGAAAAATGCTAAGCTGTGAATGTACCCAGGGGACTCTGTGTTACAAACTAGTAACAGTTTTGGCTTTGCATATGTATACTTAAAAAGAAAATCCTTGTCAGGTGAAATGTAGCCTTGACTTTCTGTAATAGGAATCCTTATAAGAATTTCAACTAGAGTAAACTCCCAATCAGGAACATGGCTTTCCATTAGGTGTCTGGTATTTGACAGAGTTCGACTAGTTTGATAAAAGTATTAGCAAAATTGTGTTTGAATGGTAAATATAATTTAAGGCATAAAATCCTTCAAAATATAAAAATATCTTACTTTTCTGGGAATTAATATACTAGTCTAGTTGTTACTGTGATCCTTCTTTTTAAACATCTTGAAAGTAGTAAAAATGTCTAATTTTGTGGTATCTAACAGAAAGAAGGGTGCTTCTTACCACAGACTCAGATGAAGGGAATAATACAAAGACACACAATAAAAATAGATTTTAGTATTTACATATTATACATACACACAAATATGCATATATGTATATAATTTACACACATGTGTACTTATGCATAAATCATATGCATATCCACATAAGTATGTATGCATATAACTTATGTAATAATATGTACATATATGTCTAATAGAAGACTATTTTTAATAGGTACAGTATTTGTGTATATTGTATATTATATGTATAAAATATATAATATGTACATATTGTATAACATTACAAAATTTCTTAGATTGAAAATTTTAATGAGGGTAAGATAGTGTTTTTGTTGTAGACTATATTTGTGGTTTTAATAAAAACACTTGAAAATGGCTACTCTATAAACAACAAAAATTTATTTGTTCACATCCCTAGATATGAGAAGTATAGAGTGGGAATACATGTAGATTTCATGTTTGGTGAGGGCTGATTGAAAAGGACAAGAAGGAAAATGAACATGAAAATGAATTGCTGGAGGACAGTGGGGTGCTCCTCAACCCCTAGGATAGTAGCTGTGCCTTTGAGCTAAATTCCTGTACATGGAGCTTGTATCTTACTTTTGGAACTGAATAGACACAATAGTCTGTGAGCCTTTTTTTTCCTTCTGGTTCCTTGACATGGAAGTTGCTGCCTTTGTTCTTCTATGTGCCAAAATAAGAATGTTATGCTCTTAAAATCAGGAATTTCCTTCCTATCAGCTCTTTGTGTTTTTGTTTTACTTTTTTAAAGATTAGACTTGACTACAAGAAGAAATTTTAGATGAGGAATATATATGCATTCACAATGGCTAAAAGATTGCTACGATTCATGAGCATACATTTTCATGCAGCAAATTCTGAAAATTATTTTCTAGATTGTAGATTGCCTTCACTATTAATGAAAAAGGCTAACTCCACACCTGAGAGACCAAATGTCTAATTATAACCCCTTAGGGCCCTAGCCATAGACAAATTTAATGTGATTATCAACAGCCTTTGAAACTTTACTATCAGAGTTTAGAAGTGATAGTGACTACCATTCAGGGAGATGGCCAGAAAATCAAAGGCCTGAGATTTGCATCTGGTGCTTATGTCAGAAGAACACCTAGGTATAATAAGATCATCAACACGAATATGAACAACATGGTCAGAGATAAGCACTCACCTATACTTAGCCTAAGCTCTGATCAAATCATAATAATAAAACAAAATCCAAACAATCTGTACTTTTAATGCTTTTAATTTCATCTATTTAGTAATACAAATATTCTGAAATTTTGTAGGCCAATATTTGCTATTTAAAATTGTGTTATGGATTTTTTAAGTAGACATGAATATGTCATCCACATTACAGGCTTCAAAGTATTGCTAATATGCATCATTACTATTCTGAAGGAGTTTTATATAAATGCTCACTACCAAGGTAAATAACAGGAACAGAATAAACAGCTATAAGGTAAAATTATATGAAATAAAGAACAAACTAGATATGCATCTGAATAATCACACATACATGTGGCAAATAAAATATAATACTATGAAATGAAATGATTTTATGATATGAATTTTTATGATTTTATTATAATATAGATAATAGAGATACAATTTAATGTATAATCATATGTTTGAACTTTAAGAGATAATTATGATATTTGTGACTCCAAAATATTTTATTGTCTGCTTATTACCCACCATCATGATCAAAATTTTTGGAGGAAACTCAGCTCTCCTTTGACATAAGCCAGTGTTTCCAGTTCTCCCTTCTGTTCTTACATTCCTATTAAAGTGGACATGCATCATAGGGCCTCACCTACTTTCTCTTACTCTCTAATTGTGTGTCCACATGTAGCAGCCGATAATGTCTGCCACTGCAAAGGACTATTTTGTTAAAAATATAAGAGGCAAGTGTTCTCTTTCAAAAGCTCCTAATGAGTAGCTTCCTCCTGCTATGAATTCACCAAGACGTGTTATTTATTTGTTGCACAAATGTTCTTGTCTCATGGAATCTTTCAAAGTTGCCAATTTCATTTGAGTATACTTGTGAACTGCTTCCCTGTGTGACTCTTGAACAATTTCATTTGAGTATACCTGTGATCTGCTTCCCTGTGTGACTCTTGAACAGAAAACATTTATTAAACACTTATCGAGAACCTGTTCTTTGCAGTGGCTAGAGCTTAAAACTGAATGGGATGGTTACTATCAGCACAGATTCAGCAGCGATTTATGAAAGACAGAATACTTTTGCAGTATCCGACAAGAAACATAATAGTTATCTTGCAAAATTGTAGAAATGCAGGATGAAAAAATATAATTCAAATATATAGATGATTTTAATTAAGATAGAGAGACTCCTGATCAACTACTTTTCAGGTAACACATGCATTTTGCACAAACAGATAAATAAAATAAATGAGTGCTAAGCAAATACATCATGTCACCAAAATGTTCAACACCATAAACATTAGAAAATGATCTCAAAAGTCAGAAATGGTTGTAGTATTTTAAGAAACTGGGTGAGAAACTGGGTGTTGGAATGCATGTGGCTGCAGTGGTGGACAGGTAATGCCGACTGGGGAGAAGTGATGGGAACAACAGGAGAAAACGTCAAGTCAGGTGGCAAAAAAGAAAAACATATCTCAACAAGAAAGTTAACTTTACTAGCTAATTTGTGATCTTGAGCGAAGTATTTGTCTTCTTTAAACCTGCATCTCTACACCTTCCAGAGCTTATTCTCATGGTGATGGTGTATCGTCTCTGAATTCAATTAGAGTTGGCACACACTGTTTCTAGACAAGAGTTCATGGATCTCAGGGGGGTTTGCACATGACCCTTTCCTTAAACTAGACAAATAGAAGTGGAAGATGAAGCTCTCTTATGCCTTAGTATAAAGGAGACCAAATGTATTGTACTTCTGTACCTTTTATTTTATTTTTTTTAATGTGGTAAAACAATGCCCAAGAAAGCTTTCAGAGTGTTCGAATCTGTGACTTTGGGGAAGGAATGACAGCATGCACCAGAAGTAGGAAGTTGACTCATAACATTTTACCTGTACACCGGAAACACAACATGGCTATAAATTCCTTAAAACACAAACTTAAGGGTGGTGTGTTCTCCAGTAAAGCTTCATATACTAATGACTCTAAAACCCTCTGCTCCAGACAGTGCCACCAGCTGCAAACAGAATGTCCATTCAGTTCATGAGCCTGGAGAGGATAATTGTTACTGAAACTGCAACCTTAAAGAGCAAGTGTGAGAGTCTGATAAGATTTCATGAATAAAATATTTAACACATTTAATTATGATTACTACTATCATGATAATTGTGATAAAAATTGATGAGCTGGAGAGAAGGGTTAATAAGAGATAGCAGAACAATTCTTATAACTATGTTGCAAGTTTTTATTGGCTCTTAATTACATGGAAAGGCAGGATGTTTCTTAAAGGCTGAGTGAAACTGACTCTGTGATTTTTAACTCCAACATCATCTATCAGTAAAATAAGGTACAATAAGATCCCTTGCTCTTCGCAGGATGTGAGATACATGCTGACTCCATAGAGGGAAATAATTCCTACCTGGCTTTGTATGTTTGGCTCGAGTTTCATTTCTTTATTTTAATGAAAGATGTGGGTGCTCTAGGTAAAGATGGGATGCATTTTGGGGTCAGAAAGGGTTTGTGTTTCTTTCTACTTATCCTTATCTCAGCCCCAGCAGGTAGCCATTAATAATCTTGCTTACCGGATATGAAGAAGGAGGCTTAGACATGAAATAATATTCCTTAGGTTACCCCTGGCTAAAAAGGGGTACATTCAGAATTCCAGTTTTATGTTTTAGACTGCACATCCCATGGTTTTGCTAGCCCCTACCAGTTTTGAAATTCAATGGCTTGAAAATCAACTGATGATGGCAATGGTTGCAAGTTCTGGGACAGGAAACAAGACTAGTTCACCTGGCTCTACACCCTCCAGAGCTTATTCTGATGGTGATGGTGTATCGTCTCTGAATTCAATTAAAGTTGGCACACACTGTTTCTAGACAAGAGTTCATGGATCTCAGGGGGGTTTGCACGTGTCCCTTTCCTCACATTAGACAAATAGAAGTGGAAGATGAGCTCTCTCTTATGAGTCACACGAGTTTTCTTATCCTATTAAACTTTGGATTTCTCTTCATTCTCTCATGTGCATATTCTTGTTTACCCCAGGTACTATCCCACTTAGAGCTATTAGGTGAAATCTTCTTGTCATCTACTAAGAGATATTTCTCCTTGGTGGTAAATGAGAAAAGTACTAGGAAGAGAAGGGAGAGTTTCTTTTACAGCTTCCTTTTCTTCTGATGTTAAATAATTGATATGAGAGATATACAAGAACTGCTTAAGGCTGTGGAAAGCATAATATAGGATATGAATGCAAACAATTAAATATGTTAAGTTACAAAACTTTTGGTTTTGTAATACTGGTTTTCTGTAGCTCACTCTTAATGGGTTAGTGATTCCTGGGACATGTCTCAACTACAAAAAAAAACCCAGAGAAAAAAACAAGTCAAAATCAGATAAACATTCATGTTTGTGATGCTGAATAAATTAACTATTTTACTTTCTTCACTACAAAAAATAATCATTATGAAGAACACAAGACATTTGATTCTATCAAAGGCATGGCTGTATCAGTGGTTATCATCTATCGAGAACTGACTACATAATAGATAGCATCTTTCTCTAGGAGAGTTCCACTGTAATAGGAGTGGCAGACAAAAATAGATAAGATAGAGGAGCAAATATCAAGTGCAGTTTTCTTTGTGTTTATATGTGCTGATTCATATCTGAAGCACTTATGAAGAATACTGTACTTAGTATCATGTACCTTCGAGGTATCCCACTATATTTTTGTACCTGTAAAACATTTTATTTTTTAAAAAAATTCTTTATTCTTGAGAAATATATATATATATATACACACACACACACACACACAAATATATGATGAATACAATATATTTCTAGCCCATTTCCCCTCTCCACATACCCACATAACTCCTCCAACATATATCCATCATAATTTGTTTCCTTCTATATAAATGACTAAGTATAGTTACTGTTGCCCGTGTGTGCTTATGTGTGGTGGCAGCCCCTGGAGAATGGGGAAAGTATAAGTGGCCACATCTTCCTAAATGAATGATTCTCAGTCCCTCAGCTAATGTAAACTGTCAGTGGTTTCTCAGCAAAAGGTGTGACCTGGAGATCATCTACTTTATCTATGCTAGAAATTTAACTGGCTTGACCTTGTGCAGCTTTTGTGCAGGTAAACATAGGTGCTTTGAGTTCATGAGTGTGATATTGATGTTGTGTCAGGAAGACAGAATTTTAGGGGATTCTTCTCTCCATTCAAACTGTTGCAATATTTCCACCTCCTCTTCTGTGATGTTCTCTTGGAGTTGGTAAGTAGGGTTTTGATAAAGATGCTCTGTTTTAGACTGAAGCTAAGGAATCAAAACCTGGGTCATTCAGAAAACAGATAAGAGAATAAGATCCTCAGCCTAGATCACCCTTGTTCTCAACACTATGTTTCATCCCTGCCTAAGCATCAAAATGTCTACAAAGATGGCAATAGTGAGTTATTTAAGAATTAGAAATTAGAGAATACAAAAATGCATGCCCTAAAATGAACAGACAATTAATTAATGATTGAGAAAAAAAAAGGAGCAGGAGGAAGAGGAGGACAAGGAAGAGGAAAAGGCGGAGGACAAGAGATGAATGTCACTGACTAAGAAAAACACATCTTTGAGGCAGTTCCCAGATCTGTGAACTTGAGTCGTATGATTGATTCTAGGGACTCTTGTTATGTGGACTTAAATCAAAAGACTTTGAGGCTAGTTGTGTTATCGTCAAAACCTGACTTTGTAGCAAAAAGCTTATAATTTCAATTAAAATTGTGATGTATTTTTAAATTGCTTCATAGACATTTCTATGATTAACATTGCCTGAACATTTTTAGCATGTAAACAAATGAGAGTATGTGCAGAAATTTTAGAAACACAATATCCTCTTGCCATTAGATGTTGCAGAAATCACATCAAGAGAGAACTCCCATTGTTCGCTTAAAAACTCCATCCATTTACATTGAATCCATGTGTTTTTAAAAGATAATGACATGGTAGCTAAGAATACTTCCTGGGAAAAAAAAACAATTAAACATAATAATAGTTTACTCACAGCATGTCAAATCTCCGAAAAGGAAGTTAGAAAAGAAAAGGAAAACAACTCTAAAATCACATCAACATTCCTTTTTAGTAAAGTCTAAATGAATTGTACATGAATAGACAAGCAAACCTATTCATGTGTTCTTTTTAGACCTAGATAAGATGGAAATAAAGTGTTATTTAACTGCATTAGCTTTAAACTCACAAGTGGAATGTAAAGATAAGTCATCAAAATAAAATTTTTTGCTCAAGTAAGTATAGGCAACAATTCAAAATGAATCTTGCGTATTTTTAAAATTTTATATGGTTAAAATTAGTATAAGGCCATGTTTATAAATCAGTAAGAGTCTAGAAATCTTTTACATTTGAAATGTACATTAAGCACTACTCACCAGAGCAAGAAGTACATCTGATCATGGATGACAGCAGCTCAAATCCATGAATATAAACATACATATTTGAAAAGTTTGATAACATGACTGTTTAGCAAAACAACATTAATAGGTTTTCCCTTAGGGTTTGAGACTCCACTAGTCATGAAATTTAACCATGTTTACTCTACCAAATCTGCATTCCCTCCTGTTAGTCTAGAAAGCAGATAGTTATCCCACACAGTCTTGCCACAGTTGTGCCAGTGGGCATGTTTTGCCCAGAAGGTTAATACTGTACATGAAGGGTCCAGAATTAGGTAAGATCATTGATGTCTCTTTTCCCCCACCAGCTTACATAGCAGATTCCAGCGCTGTGAATGTTCGTCAGCAAGATGACAGTACCTTGGTTAATTCAAAACTGATTCCTCTATTCTCTGTAACTCAAGTGTGTGGTGGTTTCTAGCTAAGGTGAGCAACCAAAACCTGTCTGTTGATAGCCTTTTCTCCAAGACCTTTCTGACAAATTTACTCAGAGCAAGGCAGCCCATGCTTGCCTGGAACTTAGGTTTTCATTATTGGCCCGCTTATTCTAGGAGCAGCAGTCTTCATCCTTGTGGGATAACTCTGTTCAAACTCTTTAAAACTACACACACACACACACACACACACACACACACACACACACACACACACACACACACTACACACACACAGTACAAATTAGTGTTATTTTATAAGGCATATTCACACATTCTTATTTTTTTGTGGTTTTTCAAGACAAAGTTTCACTGTAGCTTTGGAGCCTGTCCTGAAACTAGCTCTTGTAGAAGCTGGGGTGGGATGGGGGTAAGGGGAGATGGGGAGAGAAAAGTGAGAAGGGGAGGATGGGGGAACTTGGGGAAACAGGATGATTGGGATAAAGGAAGGTTGAATAGGGGAGCAGGGAAGCACAAATCTTAGTTAAGGGAGCCACCTTAGGGTTGGCAAGAGACTTGAACCTGGAGTGGCTCCCAGGAGCCCAAGGCGATGTCCCCACTTAGTTCCTTGGGCAGCTGAGGATAGGGAACCTGAAACGACCCTATGCTATAGCAATACAGTCATATATTCTTAATGTTGGTTAAACAACCCTTTATCATCAACTTCTTCAACCCCTTGATTCCAAGCAGGCCTAAATCTTTTTTGTTACCTACTAACCTTCATCTCCATTCTTTCATATCACATGTATTCTGTTGAAATAGGCGCAGACGCGGCTGTGTCCTCCCGCACCCGACTGCCTGCATGGCTTAGCTTATGCCCCGAAATAATTACACACAAACTGTATTCATTTAATCACTGCCTGGCCCATTATTGGCTAGCTCTTACATATCGACCTAACCCATTTCTGATAATCTGTGTAACACCCCAAGGTGTGCTTACCGGGAGATCCTAGCCTGCATCTGCAGAAACTGGGAACATCATGGCGACTCCTCCTGACTCAGCTTCCTTCTCCCAGAATCCTGTTCTGTTTACTCCACCCACGTAAGGGTTGGCCTATCAATGAGCTCAGGCAGTTTCTTTATTTTAACCAATGAAATCAACAGATTGATATAGGACACTCCCACATCAGTATTCTACTCTTCGGGTTTCTGTGCATAAGTTATTCTAAATGCTCAGCAGGAGATGAATCACATTTATCAATTGTCTTCCTCAATACATATACACTAGTCAAAAGATCATTGAGGAAGATAGGAGAGAAAGAAAGAAGGGGGAGGAGGTGATATGAAATGCTATCTTCTGGATATGAAACGGCTAGGACACAAGTGGGCTTGCTGTGGCTGTGGCTCATTACACAGCCCTGTGCAAAATCAAGCCAGTTAAATATTAACGTCAGGGACAAGGGAGGGCCTCCTGATGATCCTTGCTTAACTAGGAGCTACTGGTAGTTGATGGATGCTGAGAGAGGAGTATGTACTCTTCTTTAGAAAGGTGGCCATTGGCAGCTTCCTCATGCCTCAGTGAATATTCACAACAGCAAATGGGTAGCACAAAATTGGCTCAGTAGATTATTAAAAATAGAGGACAAGAGTTTGGGAGGGAGGTATATTAGTGGATAGCGATGGTATTAAAGAGAGACAACAGAAACAGATATTGGGTGTGAATATGACCAATGGCCAAGAATATATACGTGACTATTTTAAAACATAAAATAATTTAAACATGGAAAGGAAGTTTAATGTTGATCTAGCAAACATCCAAATGGATCTCCATGATTTCTATGGAATTAATGGATACTATGTAAGATTTATTTAAAAAGATACTGCAAAATATTTGGAAATTCATTTGTCTTTTACAGATTTTTCTCATATTTTAACCTTATTCACTTTGTTTTCCTGATAATTCAGTATCCATAGATGGCAATGGAATGGACATTTTTTAATTTGCTATTTCTGCAAGTAAGAAATATTATAATGCACATGTAATGAAACCTACTCCTTTAACTGATTTCTTCACGGAACATCCCAAGGAATGT
>CAWTZC010000811.1:0-22793 GCA_963919715.1 Microtus obscurus | reverse complement strand
GTTAGACAAATGTCTCCTGACATGAAGTGAAAATTCATCCTTTCAGTTGCCTAAGAGATAAATATTAATGTCCAATCAGATGAAAATAGAAAAGTTTTCTTGATGTTTATCTATGATTATTTTTGAAATATATTTTCTTAGTTAAATTGATTAGTATGAAAATCTTTAACTCAACAGGAAATGAAAGTATATAGATGTGAGAGCAAAGACATGTGTGTTTTATAATATTTCATTTAATTTTTTAATGTATTTAATTTTCTTGCTAAAGTTGACTGATTTTGACAAAACCAATAAAACTATTTTAAGTTTTAACTATTTAAATATATCTATCTATATCTATATATATCTATATCTATATATATCTATCTATCTATATCTATCTATATCTATCTATATCTATCTATCAATCTATATATATAGGCTTTTTGCTTGTCTGTTTGTTTGTTTGTTTGTTTTACATGAAAGTATGTCCAGTCACCAGATGAGGGTGTCAGATACCAGACACCTGGAACTGGTGTTAGAGGTTTGTGAACCACCATGTAGATGCTGGGAATTGAGATGCCTCTGAAAGACTAGTCAGTACCCTGAACCATTGAGCAAACCCACCAGCCACAATAAAGTCCATTTATAAAAACAAGTTTTAAGAATTTTGCAATAAAATTACAATCAGCAAACATTTTCAAGGTGAGAGGCAAATAGTTTTAAGAGATTTTAGGTTATTTTTATGCAAGCATAACAAATAGCATTTCAAAATAAAGAGAATTCCAAGTAAACCATGAGCTAAGGGACTACATAATTATATGGAGCTTATTTTCTCATAGTGTGACCAAAATAGCTAACCTGTTTCTACAGTCATTGGCAAATCCTTGAAGGGGAGGGAGAGATCAGTTTTGTTGAACAATGCCTCCCCTAAAAAGACACCCAATCCCCATGGGGTAGCCCTATACCCATGAACATATAGACAACACTAAATTCACTCAGTGGGTTATAAGAGTTGGGGGGCAGGGAGATAATACACAAACTACGAGGAAAAGAATAGTGAGGAAACTGGAAGGCGGGAGGGGTATGTATTTAGTTAAAATACAGTGTGTGTGTGTGTGTGTGTGTGTCTAAAATAGAAAAAAATTAAAAATTTGACAAGTGCTTTAGCCCGTACTTCAAAGAACTTTCTGAGAGGTCATGCAAGGGATCATTGAAAGTCTAAACATAAGCTTGTTTGACCCCTGTGCCCATATGCTCAGCTTTACTCTTTAGTCTACTGACCATAACGCAGATAAAACTGAGACAAGAAGTCACCAAAATTTAAGGGCAATATTAGTCAACCTATTATTTCAGCTTATTGCTTCAAATTCTGTTCTTCAAACTTCAGAAGCCAACATTATTTGGGAATCATTTAAGGACTAAAGAAAAAAATCACATCTGTAATTCCTGTAAACCTGACAACAGTCAGCAAGGGTGCTATTAGTGGTTATATTTGTATTTATTTGCAGAATAAACTTATTTGTTGACCTCTTCCTAAAATCTCTCCATCATACTTAGGCCCCTCAAAAACTGTAAAAGTGCACTCTAGTATGAAACTCTAGTGGGTTGTGATGAGTGCTAGTGAGGAAGAGAAGTTAAATGAGGATTGAAATTCACCAACATGCCAACTTGAACAGGAAATCACTCTACATGTATAAGGATGGATAAGGAGGGACTCTTCCATAGGACAGAAGGTAGGGTTTCAAGGCTATGCTCAAGTGTGGACTACCCTAGAACCATTAAGTAGTGTCTGAAGGACAGAACACAAATGGGATTTCATAGAGTTGTCTGACATGCATCCAGGGGACAAATGCTAGAAATAGTAATAACAATGACTAGCCATTCAACTCAGGAATTCTGTCAAATCTAGGAAGACATATTGTATTTAAATTTTGATTGCTTTAGCTACTCATCAATAAAAGGAATGAGAATTCTTTGAATGACAAAAACATGATCTGTAAAAGGAAATATACTAAACCCATTTTATGATGTCAGAAAATAAGGTTGTACTCAGAGAGTCAAAGGGCTAAGAACAGATCAATAAGGTCTGAGAATTGCTATGGTCAGAATATGACTTGAAGTTCTCCTGAATACTGCTATATTGAAATTTAATACTTATCAGAAAATAACCCAGTTTGGGTATTTCAGTATGGGGAAGCATAGTGAACTGATTATAGAAACTGGTATAAAAGATTCTCTAATGTCCAAATCTGGAATAGCTTGAAAAATACAACAAACAATGTGCAGTTAGATCACAGTTTAGAGTAGTATTTAGCAGCTGATATAAATCAAATAAAAGTGAATTGAAAGTAGAAAGATCTACCAATACCAGTTTGGCCAGCGCAAAAGTTTATTCTAAGCACAAACATTGAAAAACTTTAACCCTCAGATGATTTTGAAAGATAAGTAGGAGTTGAAGGGGTTGGGTGAAGTAAGTTTTGGGGCTGTTCATGAAAACCTTTCAGGATGTCTTGATTCATCAAACCACATTAGCCTGAATGAATTCACAGATTGTCATCCTCTGTGAAAATAAAAGAAGAACCTCTTCTCCAAAGCAACATATCCTTAAATCCATACCTTTAAAGTATATATGTTGGTTACTCAGCTCCTTCACGGTTAAACAATTCAAAGAAAACACAATAATATACATAATCCAGACTCTCTGTGTATAGTCCATCTTTACATGGCTTATTTTTTATTACTCTTTTAATCTATGACTGTCTGTACTGTCTCTTTAAATACTTTACTTTTTTAAAATACTATTCTCTTCTTTTTATATCAGTCTATATTTTTTCCTCTTTCTCCCAAGCCTATGTACATTTACCCAACACTGTGACCCATTTAGAGGTCTTTTATGTCTGAGTTTGTCCTATTGCATATCTGTAATTCTTTACTGTCCAGGAGTGCTTCTTAAAATGCTAAGCACTTCTTAAAAACTTAAGCTGCAGCATTACTAGGGTATATAGGGCACTGTCTGCTTGCCCTGCCCAGTCAAACATGGCATGGCAGAAAAGGTTCATTTACTGCTTCTGAGCCATGCACACCACCCCAATTCCAAGCATGAGCAGGTATAGGTTGAGCCATTAAGCAGTGTAACACATTGCTTACAAGCCCTATTTCAATGCTCGGTTTCCTGAAAAACCCAGAGGTAGCACTGGCAGCATGGCCCAGAAAGCCAGGATTTCAAAAAGACATGGCATGGCTTTTTTTTTTTTTTCCTACCACTGTATCAGAAAACCTCTCTTCAAGGAACCATAGTGTGCTGCTAGCGAACAAAGCCAATTTGGAAAAAAATGTGGCTACACTTTGTGTGTGTGTGTGTCTAAAAGTCCTTTCCAAGCATTCTTAGATTTTATGTAAATTTAGTCTACCATGTTGGCACCAATTTGTTCCAAGGAGGCCACTTGGTTCCTGGATGCTCAGCAGCTCAGCCTCGAAATAATCACACAGAAACAGTGTAAATTAAATCACTGCTTGGCCCATTAGCTCTAGCTTCTTATTGGCTAACTCTTACATATTAATTTAATCCATTTCTAGTAATCTGTGTATTGCCACGTGGCTGTGGCATACCGGGTAAAGTTTTGTTTGGCTCCAGCAGGGCTACATAGCTTTTCTCTTCCTCTGCCCTTCTTTCTCCTAGCATTCAGTTCTGTCTTCCCCACCTATCTCTGCTCTGCCCTGCCATAGGCTCAAGCCAGCTTTCTTTACTAACCAATCATATTCACAGCATACAGAGGGAAATCCCACATCAGATTTGTGCATTTAAGAATGGGGTGACTGGGAACAAGAGGAGCACAGGGCAATTCAAGTGGAAAACCATTTCTAAAGCAACTGCCAAGTCAAGTACTTACCATGAAGTCAAGTTATTATAGAAATGACATAAGAACTAAGGACTATATTCAAAAAAGAAGCATTGTAAACAAATGCAAGTCAATAGAAGAGAAAAACAATTTTAATTAATGTGGATTTAGAAACGCCTGTTTGAAAGAATAAATAAACAAACAATTGTAAACTTCCTACCTTGTGTTCACGTGTGTGTGCATGTTTGTGTGTGTGTATGTGTGTGTGCATATGTGTGTGTGTCTGTGTGTACAAGGCAAGAAAGAGATTCATAAAGAGTTCTGTTTAGCATTCACTGTAGTCCAAATCCACCAAAATCTACACACATGACTTTGGTGTTCAGAGTCAGTTCCATTTAATTTCCATTTTAATTGGAAATGGCACACTGGAGAACAAAAAAGATGATAAGCCATCAGAAAAGTTATTAATTCCATGAGTAAGGAAGATAATGTTTGTATTTGCCAGAGAAGAGGCAATTAAAGTGAGATTATGATTGAAGGGGATAAGAGGCAAGGAATACAAAAGACAAGCATTAAAAAGATTCAGAATCATAGCAGCAAGATGGAGCATGTGGTATTGTGATAGGTTACAATAAAGTTTCTGAGAATTGTCTTAGCATGTAATCTAATTTGTCCTAAATGATGATACTATTCATCTCAATAAATAATGACACAATAAAGGTAACATTACAACAGATGGACTGATTAATATTCCATAAGCTCTACACTGAAGGATGCTCCAGGTAGTAAAGCTCTGTCATTGTAATATTGGTGATGCTAATAAAAATATAATAAAATCTAAACAATGGTAGTAATAATAACTGTTGATAGCACTTGTAATTTATCAAACCACATATTCTATAACATTATTATTGTTTTGAACTTTAGCTTATTCTTTTACTGGAGAAGGTTTTTTAATTTACAGATGGATATTTGAGAAGTTTTGTTAAGATTGTCTTTGATAACTTTAAAACATATGAGTCACACACAGTAAATAGCCTGTCCAATGGCATAAATGACTGCTTATGGAGAGTGGAAAGGGTTCACTTTTACTATTTATCTATTCCAAATGTCAAAAATAAATAAATAAACAAAATATTTCATACATCAAGGTATCAGGGAGTGGACTTTGAGTCTCAAATTTTCTTTAAAGCTAAGTTGTTCTCTGTTTTTAGGCTTTCTTCCCAGAAAAGCTTTTACATCTTGGTCAGTGTGTTTATTACTAAAGACAAGAATTTAAAAAGCAAAGGTAGTTTACACTGATGATAGCTCATGCTGGAAAGGATGTGGGGTAAAGGGAGTGCAAACTGGTACAGCCCCTTTGGCAATCAGTATGGCGATTTCTCAGAAAATTAGGAAACAACCTTCCTCAAGACCCAGTTATACCATGTTTGGGTATATACCCAAAGGATAATCAATCACACAACAATGACATGTGCTCAACTATGTTCATAGCAGCATTATTTGTTATATCCAAAACCTGGAAACAATCTAATTATCCCTCAACCAATGAATGAATAAACAAAATGTGGTATATTTACACAATCAAGTACTATACAGCAGAAAAAAATAATAGCATCTTAAAATTTTCAGGCAAAATTTTAATAATCTAGAGCACATCATATTCAGTGAGGTAACCCAGACCCAGAAAGACAAATATAATATATACACACTCATAAGTTGGTGTGGCAATCTTGCATCATTCTGTTATCCTAAAGAGAAACAGTATTAATCACTATAGATAGCCCATGGAAGGAAGAACTTTCTTATATTAGAACATAAAGCACACACCAAACACACACACACACACACACACACACACACACACAAGTAGGAGGAGGATCTGCTTGTTTGTCCCAGCTGCCCAGAGCCAAAATAATCACACAGAAACTTTATCCATTAAATCACTGTTTAGCCCATTAAGTCTAGCATCTTAATGGCTAACTCTTACATTTTAATTTAACCCATTTCTAGTAATCTGTTTATTGCCATGTGGCAGTGGCTTACCAACAAAAATTAAGTATGTCTGACTCTGGTGGCTCTATGGCGAATCTCCCTGACTCCACCTTTCTTCCTCCCAGCATTCAGTACAGTTCTTGATGCCTACCTAAGTTCTGCCCCATCAACAAGCCAAGGCAGTTTCTTTATTCATTACCCAAGAAAAGCAACACACAGACAGAAGAAACACACACACACACACACACACACACACACGCACTTCCAACTATATGTTACCGTGATGCCTTTCATGGTAGCCAAATTGACTATATCTGGAATTAACTAAATCCAAAAATGGGGGAAACACCTGTGAGAGATTTTTGCTTAAATTTAAATAGGAGGATCTATTTCTAATCTGTATCTTAAGGCAGAAAGACACATGCTTATAATCTGGGCCACACCTTCAGCTGAGCCAATATAAGGACACAAAAGAAAAAAGTATTTGCCTTTGCTGATTCCCTTGTTTCCATTAGAACCTAATTCTTAAGGGTTCCAACTTCTAATGAAGACCAACTGAGACATCTAGCCTCATGTGTGCACTGAGCAGATTACCAAATTCTTAGACTTTCTGTTCATAGCCAGCCACTGTGGATTAGTTGGGTCACAGGCTGTAAGTCATTCTAATAAATCTCCTTTCTTTCTTTCTTTCTTTCTTTCTTTCTTTCTTTCTTTCTTTCTTTCTTTCTCCCTTCCTTCCTTCCTTCCTTTCTGTCTTTCTTTCTTTGTCTTTTTCCCCACACGCTCCCTCTATATATGTGTGTATGTGTGCATGTATGTCTGCATGCATGTATACATATATGTATATATACATAGAGAGACTAGAGATATAGATTGATTAATAGATGATAGATAAAAAGATAATAGATAGATGATAGATAGATGATGATAGATAGATGGATGGATAGATAGATAGATAGATAGATAGATAGATAGATAGATAGATAGATAGATGATAGATAGATAGATGATAGATAGATGATAGATATAGATAGATAGATGATAGATAGATAGATAGATAGATAGATAGATAGATAGATAGATGATAGAGTTATAACAGATAAATTCATTTCAAAAGTTCTGATTCTTTAGAGAACTTTGACTAATTCAGCTGCTATAGAAATAAAATTTTCTCTCAGTGAAATACATTCTATTTTATGTAATTTTGTACACTCTCATTTAATGGTTCTAATAAAGCCCTGGCATACCCTTCCTTGGAGTATCACTGTTATTCAATGGTATAATATTGTTTGAATGTGTGTGCATTTATATATATATATACAAAACACACAGACCTTGCAAAGTATTAATGCTGGAATCATTAAGATAGCATTTAAAGTGATGTTTTAAAATACGGATAGAAAATATTCTTCAACCTGACAAGAGTGTAACTAACCAATGGCAATCAAATATGTAGATATAATAAGACTATATGAATAGATTTAAGGGACCTTCTTAGGAATAATAACTTTAATAAAAGAAAAACAGAAGACATGAAAACGTAAGAAATAAGATACAGGTATAAGAAGAGTCAATACAGATCTGGAGATGATAGTGTAGTATGTAAGCAAAGCTACCCAAGGGGCTGAAACTAGAGAACTACAATCAGAGTTATGGAAAATTTCAATTATTGTGAAGAGAAGTGATAGAATTCTAAATAGAATGATGATAGATAGATAGATAGATAGATAGATAGATAGATAGATAGATAGATAGATAGATAGATAGATTTATATTTGTTAGACATATATGTTTATACATGAGTTTAGTGTGACTCCAGAAGAGATATGTTTTAAAAATGAAATTAATTGGTGTATGAATGGATGTCTTGGACAACTGAGATGTGTTAGTTATCTTAAAAATGTTAAACAAAAAATGAAAGAAATTATCACCTCTAGGAATACTACCAATAATGGAATTACTACAAATAACAAAATACTACAATAACAGAATTATGACAGGCATACACCTTGTGGAACAGATAAGAATGATGTTTAGGCCATCAACATAACAGTATCAAGTATTGATTTTACAAATAATAATGCTATAAAAATTCAGTGTCTCCATCAAATTTGTTGCAGAACAACAGCAATGAGACCATTTGAAGAGTTGTGGCTATGACCTTCTCTGATGTGGAATATAAATTACTGTTTCTCATTTCAGAACTACTGAATCAGAAACACTGAGGACAAACATCCCGGTTCTGTGCTCCTGCAGCCTATCAGCCCCTCCTGAAACATGTGACCATCTGAAAGCCGTAACTGTGATTGTCTTTTCAGAATGCGGTCATAGGTCATGAAGCCAATCGTAAAAGACAAACAGTTCTTTCCCAAGCACTATCTAAATGAAAAATAGAAAATGTAAAACAGTAATATAATAGGATTTTAACAAATATGGAAATGAACCCATAATGAAAGAATTTACTAAATGTGTCTATTTGTGTTTGTTTTCCTTAATAAGTATTGCTAAATATGGCACAAAGAACAATTTTTTTCTGTGATGCTTTCATTAAAACTTACCTTTATAAGATATGCAAATGTTAGTTGATAAAAAGTCAATGGTAAATTGTGAAGTGATGAGATTAGAAAAAGAGTAGGTAGCTTTAGAGGAAGCCAGGAGATTCTATGTACTTTTGCAAATAAATTATATCCCATATTTTGTGCAGTAGATACTTATATAGACAACTAGCCTCAAGTTTTGTACGACTTTTTAAGTTATAGACGCATGTGAATGTGGTTTCTATTTGCATATTTCCTGAATATAGAATGTAATGTCTGAAGACTAGGTGGCAATTTCAGATAGACAATAAAGAAGCCATGTGCCTGGTGTTTAGGTACTAACTGAGAAGCATAAAGATGAATTGCTATTGTTTGAATTTTATTTTGACTTAGGTATATTTAGTGTGTTTGTGTGTATGAACACATACATGTGGGTTTCTGTAGCAGTCAGAAGAGGTATTCGATCTCCCTAAGCTAGAGTTACAGGCAGTTTTGTTACAGCTCATGTGAGTACAGGAAACCAATTTGGGCCCCTCTGCAGAGCAGCATGTGATCTAAACTACTGAGCCATCTTGCAGACCCCTTTGGTTAGTTGTTAGGAAGGATAAGGAAAACTGGAGTCAGATACATCCATGTAATAGAACTTAGGAAACTGGAAGAATAACAACACTGGCAACTGAAAATCCAAGGGATATTCAAAGGTATAGTTTAAAATGAGTCAAAAACTGGCACTATGATTTTGTTAGACATATTCCTCTGCAGTCATGAAGGTTAAAACCATCACGTTCTGTTGAATGAGGAGCGGCCGGCTGTGTTCCCCCGCACCCGGCCGCCCACACGGCTTAGCTTATGCCCCGAAATAATTACACGGAAGCTGTATTCATTTAATCACTGCCTGGCCCATTATTGGCTAGCTCTTACATATCGACCTAACCCATTTCTGATAATCTGTGTAGCACCCCAAGGTGTGCTTACCGGGGAGATTCTAGCCTGTGTCTGCAGGGACTGGGAACAGCATGGCGACTCCTCTCGACTCAGCTTCCTTCTCCCAGAATCCTGTTCTGTTTACTCCGCCCACGTAAGGGTTGGCCTATCAATGAGCTCAGGCAGTTTCTTTATTTTAACCAATGAAATCAACAGATTGATATATGACACTCCCACATCACTTCCCCTTTTTCTGTTTAAACAAAAAGGAAGGCTTTCATTTTAACATAGTAAAATTACATATAGAAAACAGTTATCAAGTAAGAATTACAGTTACAATATTTATATCTATTTTATCTTTTATCATAACTAAGGAAAACTACAACTATCTATTCATTCTTCAACTCCATCAAAGACTCCAGAAGGATATAATACTAAACAAGAAATAAGAAAACTCTAGAAATGACAGAGACAACTTGCTGCCTGGACAGTCACCCAAAGTTCCTCTGTAACGTTGGGGCATCCATCTTCGGCCTCCAGGCCCATAGTATCCAGCAGACATTTCCATGAAGCAGGAAATTCCAAAGACAGTTCAGTCACTTTCTGCTGTGTCCTGCGCCCTGCAGAATGTCTCTAGACTCTTTTATGAATCAGGAACCCTGAAAGATCATCTCACCTTTAGGCAAGTTCAGCAGTCCTCTCTCTGCGGGTTCTTTGTGTCCAGTTTATGCAATAGTCCAGGCAAGAGCAGTTTCTTGCCCAATGGCTATCAAACTCCAGAAGGATCCTCTTTGATGCCCATCTTCCTCTCAAAGTAGATTGGTGTTGCCAGGAGTAGACGTGTCTCATTGTCATGGAAAACCCTAAGTTATTAAAATATTTTAAATGCCATATTCTGCAATCTTTGAGAGATATGAAGAATGTCTATCTAATTGAAATATATCTCTATATATCTAGAAAATCTAACATGACTACAAGCTTGACTATTATTTACGATTATTTAACAACAACCTATATTTCCTAATTATACATTACATTTTAAAAATGAACTACACAATCACAATACCTTAGTCAAGATCAGAAATACATATACATATAACAAAATTGACCTTAAAATCCACATCAATGCAAATTATTTATATCTATATCATATCCCCCTTTAAATATAAAAAAACGTTTATAAACCCTATTTGGGAACATGGGCGCAGTTTTCTCTCCAAACTGCTTCCTACTGAATGGGGGCGTCGTTAATTAGGTCTTTCATGGTATAATCTGTGTGCCAGGGTCATCTCAGTTGGCAGTTGAGTGAAGTAATTTTTTGAGAGTGTTCACAGCAACCTTTCAGGAGGGCGTGGTCTATCATACCATATCGGAATAGATGTAATCCATAGGGTCTGTTCCTCTGTGAAAACAAAAGAAGATCCTCTCCAAAGCATCATATCCTTAGACCCAAATTTTGAAATCGTAATACCCTTATATCCATTCTGGTTCCATTTGGCAGCCCATATAATGAAATGTCTGTCTGTACTTAGCTCCTTTACAGTCAAAAATTTTAAAGAAAACACAATGTACATAATCCAGACTCTCTGTGAATTTTTCATTTTTACGTGGCTTATTTTTCTTTATTTCTTTTACTCTCTTAACTATCTGTACTCTGTCTCTTTAAAGACTTTACCTTTTTATTTTTAAAGGCATTAACTTTATCTTCTCTCTCTCTCTCTCTCTCTCTCTATATATATATATATATATATATATATATATATATATATATTGTCTCTCAAGCCTATGTACATTCATCCAACAATGTGATCCATTTAGTGGTCTGTCTGAATCTGTTTTATTGTGACTTTGTAATATTTTATTATCCAGGAGCATTTCTTAAAATGTTAAGCAATTCTTAAAAACTTAAGTTGCACCATGTAGGGGTAATATGGTACTATCTGTGTCCTGTAAAGTCTAAACCTTAAGTGCGGTGTTATCACAGTAATTACGGTAGTTCCTGCTTGAGACCAGCTCAGTTCATCATGGCGGAGTTGAGCTGTTCCTGTCTCAGAGCCATTTGGTGCGCCTGAGCTGCGCACACTTCCAGGCACATAGCAGTCCACATTATCATCAAGCAAGCCGTAGCACTTTACTCCAAATGCTCCATTCAAAAGCTCTGTCTCTCACAGGAGCCAGACAGAGATTGCAATGGCGGCACAGCCCCAGAAAGCCGCACTTTAAAATGACGCAGCTTTTTTTCTGCTGCTATTGCTGAATCAGGAAATCTCTCTACGGCACGCCACCAACAAAGAACAAAACTCTGTGTTAAACTCTGTTTTTTCTCTGTTTAGAATTAAGCTCTCTCAGGTTTTTAAGTGGATTTAGCCCATCACGTCGGGTGCCAATTTGTTGAATGAGGAGCGGCTGGCTGTGTTCCCCCCGCACCCGGCCGCCCGCACGACTTAGCTTATGCCCCGAAATAATTACACGGAAGCTGTATTCATTTAATCACTGCCTGGCCCATTATTGGCTAGCTCTTACATATCGACCTAACCCATTTCTGATAATCTGTGTAGCACCCCAAGGTGTGCTTACCGGGAAGATTCTAGCCTGCCTCTGTCTGGAATGCGGGCATCATGGCGACTCCCTGACTCAGCTTCTCTCTCCCAGAATCCTCTCTGTCTACTCCGCCTACCTAATTTTCTGTCCTATGAGGGCCCAGGCAGTTTCTTTATTGAACCAATGAAATCAACAGATTGATATATGACACTCCCACATCAAGGTTCATTAATATGGAGATAAGAAAATTACTTCCTTAATATGCTTGACACTCTTGATGCAATGACTTCTTCCCTGTTAGACTGTGACTGAGCAGTTAACATTGTTGAGCCTAATCTTTTACTTGTTTGGGACAAAGGCAACTTAATGTTTGATACAGTGATTTATACTGTCATGAGTGCTGGAAAAGTAACTAAAAGAATGTCTTCACATCCATGCAAATGAATTAATTAACTGGTCTCATTTCCCAGATGATCTCTGTTTTATATTCTACCTTCACATAGACTCTTTTGACTGATCAGAAGATTTAACTGTGTACAATATTTGGGTTTACATAAAACATATTGAATTTTAATGAAAACCATTTATCATCTTCAGGAGTTAGTCAATATATGTTTAAATCAAGCCTGCTACTCTTGCAAAGTTCAGCATGCTGCAGTGGTATTGGAGCCACTTCTACAACAAGTACTTTTAACTCAGCAGGAATAAAACATCAGCAACACAATGAAATTCTTGATGATAATCATGATATATTCTGAGTTTGTGCACCACAGTTTGCTGATAATAACTATAACAGTAAGAATAAGTACTTATTATGTACCTACACTCTATTGGATTCTATGTCAGAAGTTTTTATATAACCTCATTGATTTTTTTCTAAAGTTCATCCAGATTGTTCTACTTTATACCTACAAAAATTGAAGTTAGGAGACTATATAACAGTGACTACATTAAGAGGTCACATGTTTGGTATGCGCAGAAGTATAAACTCTAAATAAACTGTCCCCTCTTAGTGTTATTATTTTGGGGAATTTATATTCTTTACTAAATTTAAGTTTAGTTTTTTGTTTAATGTTTAGTATATCACAAAAAATTAAGCAAATATACCATTATGAAGATATACTACATAGAACTTTGGGGGAACTATAAGAGTTTATTTTCATTTTAAACTATCTACTCTCAAAGAAGAATTTCAAATTGAATTCACCTGATAAATTAACATTTATGTGTACATATACACATAGAAGTTAGGGATATTTTACTATTGTTTTTAACGTTTGAAACTTTCATATATTCATATAATATGTTTTGATTAAATCCACCTCTTCTCTTCTCTAGTATCTCCCCTATCCTACTGTCTTAGCCATCATTTGAATGCAATGAAGAGACAAAATTCCTAACCAAGGCAAGTCTTATAAAAGAAAACAATTAATTTGGGCTTGCTTATATTTAGAGGTTTAGTCCATTATCATTGTGATGGGGAGAATGGCAAAATACAGGCAGACTAGGTGCTGGAAGAGTAGTAAAGAATTTCACATCCTAATCTTCCAACAGCAGGAGGAAAGAAACACTGGAACTCTCTTGGGCTTTTGAAACCCCAAATTTTACTCCCAGTAATACACTTCCTCCAGAAAGATCAGACCAGCTCTACCAAGGCCACATCTCCTAATTTCTCCCAACTAGTGCCTCTCCCTGATGACCAAGCATTTGAATATATGAGCCTTTGGGGGTCATTCCTATTCAAACCACCACACCCTGGTTCAGCCTAGAGATGCTGGTGTGTACATTAATGAAAGATCATCTCCCAGGTCATCAGTAGCCCTTAGGGTGATGAAAATATATTCTTTCTCCTCCAGTAGTCAGCAATTACAAATAGTTTCTTTGAAAGAGGTGAGATTTCATGAGCTCTATGCCCAAATCCATGCTGTGGTTTTAACTAGCTTTTTCTTGACCAGGTCCTATGCATGAAGTAAGAGGTATATAAGTACATGCTCACCAATTACCTGTCATATCTGTCCAGACACAAGAGTCCTACAGAGTACTGAATAGACAGGACCAGTGGAAGAAACTCCTTATATTATGCTTAAAATATTATTTTTGGTTGTGAGTCCAGCCTTTACCAGCTGAGCCATTTCTCAAGCCCTACATTTAAAATATTGGTTTAGAATGTCCTTCTATATATGTGTTCCTTTTATTGGTTAATGAACAAAGTAAGGCAGAATGTAGCCAGGCTGGGAGAGATAAAAAGAGAAAATAGTTTGAGTCAAGGAGTGGTCATGTAGCTCCTAAAGAAAAAAGGCACAGCCAGAACCTTACCAGTGGACATAACCTCATGGCAATACACAGATTAATAGAAATGGAATAAGATGTAAGAGCTAGCTAGGAATACACCTATAGGCTAAACAGTATCACAATTAATATAATTATTGTATGATTATTTGGGTCTGGATGGCAGGAAATGAATGAGCAGTCTCTGTTTATAGATGGCACAGATTCACATAGGACTTAAAAAGAAACTTAAAACCAGAGGGATTCTAGAGACTCAAAAACAGGAGCCAAGCACAGATTCTTGGTTGCCACATTTTTCTTTCAGATAGGCTCTGTTTGTGGGCTGCAAGAAGAGGCATTACTCCTTTAAGAAACTACTGCTTGGTTGGTACTGACAGTATGATCTAACTCTGGTTCTTTCAGGAGGAGGTCCTGCAGTTAAATGGGGTTGTTAGCAGCATGCTACTATTTGCTTAATGGCCACATAGACATGCTATGTGCCTGGAGCTGAAGCAGATGAACATACCTCCACCATGTTGGATGGGGCAGAAAAAAAAAACAGGCAATAGTCCTAACTAAGCCTGCTTAATATTTGAAAAAATAAAAAGGCCTGATAGGTTTGGAAAGTGATTACAGATACCCAATAAGGACAGATTCAGAGAAAAATAAACCTCAGAACAGGTAACAGTGTTTTTACTTATTTATTTTTTTCCCATTCAAAAATTTACACTTCTTCCAATCTTCCCATTCCCCTCCTACTCCCACACTTACCCTCCTCTCTCCCCTCCCTCCTTAAGAGAGGACAGGAAACCCTGCCCTGTGGGAAGTCCAAGGCCCTCCCTGCTACATCCAGGCCAAGGATGCTTTGCATCCAAATAGACATTTAAAAAAACATACATAGACTAGTGGAGAGAGGAAAAAGAGTATAGACAGTTATAAAAAAAGTAATATAAAAGAGTACAGATAGACTTAGATTAAAAGAGTAAAGAAAACAGATATTAAAAAGTAATATGTTGGTGGGATTGAGCCACTTGTTCATCTTTGACACCCAGAACCAAAATAACCACACAGAAACTATATTAGTTAAAATACTGCTTGGCCCATTAGATCTAACTTCTTATTGGCTAACTCTTACATATTAATTTAACCCATTTCTATAAATCTGCATATTGCCACATGGCAGTGGCTTACCAGCAAAGATCCAGCATGTCTGACTCAGAAAGCTCCATGGCGTCTCTGTGACTCTGCCTTCTTCCTCCCAGCATTCAGTTCTGTCTTCCCAGCTTACCTAAGTTCTGCCCTGCTATATATCCAAATCAGTTTATTTATTCATTAATGGCATTCAAACATACAGATGGAAATCCCACATTATATATGAACTGGGCATGCAGGACTCACAGAAAATTGACTGCTGAACTTTCCAAAAGATGGGATGGTCCTTCATGGTTCCTGCTTCACAGAAAAAAAAAAAAAAAAAAAAAAAAAACTGCCAGACATTCTGCAGGACACAGAGGAAAGCAACTGATAAACTTTGCCATTACAAGGAAAAATAGATCTTCAAATTCCCTGCTTCACTGAAAAGTCTGCTGGATACAATCAGCCTATAGGCTGAAGATGGTTGCCCCTATGTTATAGAACTTTGGATGACTTTCCAGGCATCAAGATGTCTCTGTCACTTCTCGACTTTGGAAGTTGCTTACAATGTACTTGCTATTTACTTAGGCAATAGTATATCCTTCTGGGTTCTTTTATGAAATTGAAGACTATGATAAAGTTATGATAAAGATGAACTGTATATGAAACTTTAGACTCAGAAAGAAATATTGTAACTGTAATTCTTGCTTGATACCTGTTTTTATATGTAATTTTATTATGTTAAAGTTAAAACCTTTCTTTTTAATTAGACAAAAAAGGGGAGATGATGTGGGATGTCCTTCTGTATAAGTACTGCTTTTATTGGTTAATGAATAAAGATGCTTAGACCTATGGCAAGGAAGACTATAGCCAGGCTGGAAAAGATAAATAGAAAGAGTAGGCGGAGTCAAGGAGAGCTTATGTAGGTGCCACAGAAGAAAGGTGCTGCTGGAACCTTTCCAGTAGGCCACAGCCACATGGTGATATACAGATTAATAGAAATGAGCTAAGATGTAAGAACTAACTAGGAATATGCCTAAGTTATAGGATGAACAGTGTTATAATTCGGGTCTGGGTGGCAGGAAATGAACGAGCAGTTTCTGCTTACAAAATATTAAAAACATTGAATAAGCAATGATTTTGAAAGCTTTAGGAGTAAAAAGTCAAATAACTTTTAACAGTAGGCCCTTGAAAATAACAAATACTTACTTATTTGACAGAAATATGTAAAGCCAGAAGTCCTTGAAAGGTATCATTCAATTCTGAAAAACCTCAATCATCAGCCTAGACTATTAACCCAACAATATCATCTATTATAACTGAAAGAGAAATAAAATCTGCAGCTTAAAAATAGGTTAAATGAATCTATAATAGCTAAGATAGCTCCACAAAGGATACTAAATGATGTGGGAGTGTCATATATCAATCTGTTGATTTCATTGGTTCAATAAAGAAACTGCCTGGGCCCTGATAGGACAGAAAATTAGGTAGGCGGAGTAGACGGAATAGGATGCTGGGAAAGAGAAGCTGAGTCAGGGAGTCGCCATGATGTTCCCACTCCAGAGAGACGCAGGCTAGAATCTCCCCGGTAAGCACACCATGGGGTGCTACACAGATTATCAGAAATGGGCTAGTCTAGGTGCAAGAGCTAGCCAATAAGAGGCTGGAACTAATGGGCCAGGCAGTGTTTAAAATAATACAGTTTCCGCGTAATTATTTCGGGGCATAAGCTAAGCCATGCGGGCGGCCGGGTGAAGGGGACACAGCCCGGCCGCCCTACTACAACTAAAAGTAAAACTTAGTTCTGAAGAGAAGAATAAACACACTCACGATTTCACAGAAAATAAACAAGTATTTCCAGAGCAGTTAATCAGAGATACTTAAAGAAACACCACAAAACAACATTGATAGTAAAGAGTATTCCATGAAAATATAAATAAGAAACAATCATATGTAGTTATTACAATATCTGACAAAATAGATTCTAAGCTAAAATGAGGCAGAATAGATAATGATAGGAGTTCACTTTATACTCATTGAAGGAACAATCAATGGACAGGATATTACAACTCTAACATATACACACCAAACACAGATTACATGCCTAGTTCTAAAACCTCACAATGAGCCGAGCATAATGAGAGTGGTTGACTTAATACTCACCAACAAACAGGTCATTGATATTTTTTTGTAAACAAGGAAGCATGGGGTTTAAATGACATTATTTAATGAACCTAATGGACATCTATAAAGCATCCCATCATAACACAAACATGCTTCCTTTTTCAGTGGCCTATGGACCTTTCTCTGAAATAGATGACATATTGGAATTCCAAACAAGTTTCAACAAATACAAAAAAATAAATAAATAAAAATAAAAAAGTTGTGATAAAACTTGAATTCTTATCTGACCACAGTACAGTAAGGCTGTACATCAACAGCAATCAAGACTACTGGAACTAAACAAACTAACCTACCTACTATAAATTATAATTGGAACAAAAAAAGAAATAAAGTATCTTAGAATTAAAAGAAAATTAAAATAGAACATACTAGAACCTATAGGACACAATTGATGTGGGAGTATCTTCTGTATATCTGTTTCTTTCATTGGTTAATTAATAAAGAAAACTGCTTGGCCTGATAGGGCAGATTTTTGATAGACGGAGTAGACCAAACAGAATGCTGGTAAGAAGAGAAGTGAGGCACATGCCATACCTCTCCTCTCCAAGATGGATGCAAGTTAAGATCTTTCCAGTAAGCCACCACCTTGTGGTGCTACACAGATTACTAAATATGGGTTAAAGCAAGATGTCATATCAAGTTACAGTAAGACTAAGCACCTCCCTAAATATTAAGGCTGAGCAAGGCAACCTAGTATGATATGAGGAGTAGGGTCTCAAAAGCCAACGAAAGAATCAGAGATAAGCCCTACTCCCACTGTTAGGAGTCCCATAAGAGGACCAAGCTAAACAACTCTAGCACATATACAGCATGCCTTGGTCAAATCCTCAACAAAAATACTCTTAAAGGGCAACCACATTTCAGGTATGCTTTCCATTATAAAAACAGGAGAAGAGAATTTGAAGATCCACCTCTGGAATGTGAGAGTGTTTTCACTGTTTATAAAATATAAGTAAATAAGGTTTACAGTTATTGAATAATTTGTCCATAGACTCATGGGTATGAACTAGGGGTAGGGTCTTAACGGAATCTAGCTAGTTCTCAGAAAATCATGACCCACAGTTTAAACTTGGCCTGCCACTTTTTTTTTCTAGTTCAGGTATTATTGGACAACAGCCATGTCTGTTTATTTTAGTGTTCTCTCTGTGTGTTCCATTACATTGGAGTGGCAATATTTTTAAATTGTACGAAAAGAGAGTACAGCCATCAAAGTTTCCAACATCTCTATCTGGCTCTAAACCAAAAATATTTGCTTACTGTATAAGTTTTCAGCTACATCTATGTCAGATTCACAATAACTTGATAGCTTTAAATAACCAAGATTTACTATCTAACGTTTACAGAATTCAGAGGTGTGAAATGGATCTTACTATGCTAAAGCCACTTTCTCAGAGTTCTGCATTGCTTTTGGAAGGCCTGAAACAGAACCATCACCTTGACTTTTCCAGCTTAAGGAATTTCTCTGAGTTTTGGTTTCTATCTTTCTGAGTAGTGATAGCCAGTCAAGACTATCTCATGATGCATCACTCTGAGTGCCTCCTCCTTTAGCACCTTGACAGTGGCTCTTCTGCCTTCTTCTATGGAATACCCTTATCATGATGAGCAGGATCAGACTATTTCCCAAGCCAAATATAGCTAATTAATCAGCTTAATTTATCTGTACTCTTGACTTCTGTTTGCCAGCTGATGCAAAATACTTAGTTCCTATAGTTTCAAATGTGACGGTCTGGAGTGTCATTAATCTGACTAGCGCAATGAGCCTTATTCAACACTCTAACCTTTTCATTGTTCCAATTCTTTTGCTTTCTGTCTCCAAAAATGTTAAAGGCCAGAGCTGTGTTTCAAAGGAAATATTAAAAGAAAATGGTTGGGTACAAATATGTAAGAGTACTTCTCACTGACCAAAATGTTTAGTGTCTAGACTATGGAGTGACCAAACATCCAAAGACCTTCATAAATGACAACTTTACTCTCTGTGGCCCCATTTCTGCCCCAATAATATGACGGTAATTTTCATGGAACCAGAAAAACTGACCAAACTCTACATAAATGATGTGGGAGTGTCATATATCAATCTGTTTATCAATCTGTTGATTTCATTGGTTAAAATAAAGACACTGCTTGGCTGGTCCTATAGGTTAGAACATAGGTGGGTGGAGTAAAAAGAATAGTATGTGGACAGGAAGAGGAAGTGAGCTCAGAGAATGCACACAGCTCCGCTCACAGAAGCCAGCCTCCTCTCTCGCGGGCCGGAGGGGATCGCTGGGCTCTCTGAGGCATGCTCGCGATGAAGCTCCGACTGACCCAAGATGGACGTAGGCTAGAATCTCCCCGGTAAGCGCACCTTGGGGTGCTAACACAGAATATTAGAAATGGGTTAGACCAGGTGTGAGAGTTAGCCAAGAAGAGACTAGAAATAATGGGCCAAGCAGTGTTTAAATGAATACAGTTTGTGTGTTGTTATTTCGGGCATAAGCTAGCCAGGCAGGCCGGGGTGTTGGGAACGTAACCCCGGCCCCCCAATTTCAACAGATGGCACCCAACGTGGGGCAACTGAATCCACAGAAAGCCTGAGAAAACTTGGGAAAGAGTAAAGCATGTTTTCTTGGTAGCAGCACTTTCTCGGGTATACTCTGTTTGCTAGAGGCAAGCATGTGCTCTCATCTAAGAGAGGCTTCCTGACTCAGCTTTAGCTGCAAAGCCCTGCAGCTCATTAAGAGGTCCTGCCACGAAACACTTAAACGGTGTTGACACAAAGCTGAACGCATGCTTTTCGGTTTTTAGCCGTAGCAGGAAAAAAGCTGCGCCGTTTAAAAGTGCCGGCTTTCTGGGCTGTCCAGCCAGGGCAAACTCTGACTCTTTAACGCACGTGGTTTGTGTGGCTTGCAAGCACAGGCTGCGGAAGCTCACTTGCTGGCAAGGACCTTGAAACACTGTAGAGTTGTGGCACTGAAGGCGGCTCTGGCCGATACCTCAGCCAAAAGTTTGGAGTGGCAGAAAGCTAAGGAATGGACTGGATCTAGCTGGCAAAGCCACGCCTTTAGTCCTACTGAGATTGCTTGGTAAATTAAAGACTTATGTGGTCAGAAAAACAGAGAGAGATACAGTAAAAAGAGATTCAAAGATAAAGAAAATTTTTAAATGATTTACAGTATGTTAAAATTATATGCAAGCTAAAAGTAAGTTCTTAAAAAGTAAAAACAAAAATAAGGAAGAAAAAGAGAAGTTGGTTGTGATAGTACACGCCTTTAATCCCAACACTTGGGATGCAGAGGGAGATTCACCTCTGTGACTTCAAAGTGTGGTAGCACACGCCTTTAATCCCAGTACCTAGAAGGCAGAGACAAACAGATCTCTGTGTGTTCAAGGTGTAGTAGCATACACCTTTAATCCCAATGCCTGGGAGGCAAAGACAGGCGGATCTCTGAGAGTTCAAGAACAGCCTGGTCTACAGAGCTATTCCAGGTCAAAGATATACGCTCAAAAAGTTAAAAGTAAAAATAAACGAAATAGAGGTTAAAATAAAGCGCACAAAGATGGAAAATACACAGAGAATCTTGATACTGTATGCTATTATGCTCTCTTTGAATTGTTTGAATGCTGAGGAAGGAGCAACAGATGCCAAATGGTATTTGCTTATAAATGCTGCTAAACTAACCCAACATAAATATTGTGAAAATGCCTTGACTTTGAAATTTGGATCTAAGGATATGATACTTTGGAAAGGAGTTTCTTTTTTTGTTTTCACAGAGGACGAGACCCTGTTCATTTCTTCTATTCCAATATGGTATGATGGACCACGCCCTCCTGAAGGATTGCTGTAAACGCCTTCAGAAAATTGCTTCACTCAACTGCCAACTGAGATGAAACTAGCACACAGGTTATACCATGAAAGACCCAATTAACAACGCCCCCCCATTCAGCAGGAAGCAGTTTGGAGAGAAAACTGCGCCCATGTTCCCAAATATGGTTTATAAGTGTTCTTTTACATTTAAAGGGGGAAATGATATAGGTATGAATAATTTGCATTGGTATGGATTTTAAGGTTGATTTTGTTATATGTATCTGTATTTCTGATCTTGATTAAGGTATTGTGATTCTGTAGTTCACTTAAAAATGTAGTGTATATAGGTTGTTAATGGATAATCAATAATAGTCAAGTTTGTAGTCATGTTAGTTAAGATTTTCTAGATGTGCATAGATATATTTTAGATAGGTATTCTTTATATCTTTCAAAGATTATAGAATATGGCATTTTAAATGTTTTAATAACTTAGGGTTTTTCATGACAATGAGACACTCTGCTCCTGGCAGCACCAATCTACTTCAGGAAAAAGATGGGCATCGAAGAGGATCCGCATGGAGTTTTGATAGCCATTTGGGCAAGAAACTGCTCTTGCCTGGACTATTGTATAAACTGGACACAGAGAACCCGCAGAGAGAGGACTACTGAACTTGCCTAAAGGTGAGATGATCTTTCGGGGTTCCTGATTCATGAAAGAGTCTGCAAGACATTCTTCAGGACAAGCAGATAGTGACTGCCTTTGAAATTTCCTGCTTTGTGGAATGTCTGCTGAAAACTATAGGCCTGTAGGCCGAAGACGGATGCCCCAACAGTACAGAAGAACTTTGGGTGACTGTCCAGGCAGCGAGATGTCTCTGTCATTTCTAGAGTTTGAACATTGCTTATTTCTTGTTTGCTTAGGTGATATTGTATCTTTCTGGAGTCTTTGATGGAATTAAGAATAGTTAGTTATAGTTATACTTTTCCTTAGTTATGATAAAGATTATTGTAATTTTTACTTGATAACTGTTTTATGTAATTTTGGTATGTTAAAGTTAAGGCCTTTCCTTTTTGTTTTTTTTTTTTTCCTTTTTGTTTAAACAGAAAAAGGGGAAGTGATGTGGGAGTGTCATATATCAATCTGTTTATCAATCTGTTGATTTCATTGGTTAAAATAAAGACACTGCTTGGCTGGTCCTATAGGTTAGAACATAGGTGGGTGGAGTAAAAAGAATAGTATGTGGACAGGAAGAGGAAGTGAGCTCAGAGAATGCACACAGCTCCGCTCACAGAAGCCAGCCTCCTCTCTCGCGGGCCGGAGGGGATCGCTGGGCTCTCTGAGGCATGCTCGCGATGAAGCTCCGACTGACCCAAGATGGACGTAGGCTAGAATCTCCCCGGTAAGCGCACCTTGGGGTGCTAACACAGAATATTAGAAATGGGTTAGACCAGGTGTGAGAGTTAGCCAAGAAGAGACTAGAAATAATGGGCCAAGCAGTGTTTAAATGAATACAGTTTTTGTGTTGTTATTTCGGGCATAAGCTAGCCAGGCAGGCCGGGGTGTTGGGAACGCAACCGCCCCCCCCAATTTCAACACATAAAGTT
>CAWTZC010000810.1:0-13446 GCA_963919715.1 Microtus obscurus | reverse complement strand
TGTTGAAAAGAGAGCGGCAGGGACTGAGTCCCTACCCAGTCCGCCCAGCATGGCTTACTTATGCCCCGAAATAATTAGCATGGAAACTGTATTCATTTAGACATTGCCTGACCCATTATCTGTGGAAGCCACTTATTGGCTGAAAGCTCTGCAGAGAATTCAGACTAGCCCATTTCCATAATCTGTGTAGAACCCCCAGTGTGCCACCAGGGGAGATTCTAGCCTGCTTCTGCCTGGCGTGGGGACACCATGTCGACTCTCAATCAGCCTTCTCTCTCTCCCAGAATCCTGTTCTGTTTACTCCACCCACCTAAGGGTGGGCCTATCGTGAGGGCCTTGGGCAGTTTCTTTATTAAAGAAAACCACTCTCACATCATTTCCCCTTTTTTCTGTTTAAACAAAAAAGAAAGGCTTTAACTTCATGTCAAATTACATATAACAAAACAGTTTCACGGGCAAGAATTACTTACAATATTTATATCTACTTTCTCTTTTATCATAACTTAAGACAATACTATCCATTCTTCAACTCCATCAAAGACTCCAGAAGGATACTTAATACTAAACAAGAAATAAGAAAACTCTAGAAATGACAGAGACATCTCCGCTGCCTGTACAGTCACCCAAAGTTCCTCTGTACCGTTAGCTCCATCTTCAGCCTTCAGTCCCATAGTATCCAGCAGACACATTTCCGTGTACGCAGGAAATTCCAAAGACAGTTCAGTCCTTTCTCTTGCTGTGTCTTGCGATCCTGCAGAATCTCCAGAATGAACTCTTTTTATATGAATCAGAACCCTGAAAGATCATCTCACCCACCTTTAGGAAATCAGCAGTCCTCTCTCTGTGGGTTCTTTATGTCCAGTTTATCAACAGTCCAGAGGGGCAAACAGTCTCTTGCCCAAATGGCTATCAAACTCCACAAGGATCCTCTTCGATGCCCATCTTCCTCTTGAGTAAACAGCTTCTGCCAGGAGCAGACGTGTCTCATTGTCATGAAAAACTCCTAAGTTATTAAAACATTTAAATGCCATATTCTGGCAGTCTTTGAAAGATATGAAGAATGCATTATCTGAAATATATCTATGCACCTCCTGAAAAATCTAACTAACATAACTACAAGCTTGACCTTGGGTATTGATGATTATCCATTAACAACCTATATATTGTTACATTTTTAAATGAACTGCACAATCACAATACTTAATCCAGATCCAAATACATATAGCGTAACAAAATTGACCTTAAAACCACATTCCAATGCAAATTATTCATATCTATGTTCCTCCCCTTTAAATTTAAAAGAACATTTATAAACGTATTTGGGAACATGGGAAGGTAGTTTTTCTCTCCCAAACTGCTTCCTGCTGAATGGGGGGAAATCTTACATTAGGTCTTTCTTGGTGTAACCTGTGTGCCAGGGTCATCTGCTCAGTTGGCATTGATGAAGTAATTTTTTTGAGGGTGTTCACAGCTTAACCTTCTGGGGGAGTGACATGGTCTATCATACCATATGAATAGATGCAATCCACAGTTCTGGTCTCTGTGAAAACAAAAGACCCTTTCGAGAAGCATCGTATCCTTAGGCTCCAAATTTTGAAATCGTAATACCCTTATATCCATTCTGGTTTAGCTTGGCAGCCCATGTAATGAACATTCTCTCTGTACTTAGCTCCTTTATAGTCAAAAATTTTAAATCACCAAATGGCCATAATCCAGACCCTCTGTGAATTTTCCCATTTCTCGTGGCTTATTTTTTCTTTATTTCTCTTAATCTATAACTATCTGTACATCTGTCTCTTTAAAGACTTTATTTTTTTAAACATTAACTTTATTCCTCTATCTTCTTTTTCTTCTCTCTCTCAAGCCTACGTACATTCATCCAACACTTGACTCATTTATGGTCTTTTGAAGGTCCGAATCCTTTCCATTGTCAATCTGTAATTTACTGTCCAGGAGCCTTCTTCTTAAAATATTAAGCACTTCTAAAAACTTAAGTTGCACCATGCTGTAGGGGTAATCTGGTGCACTGCCTGTGTCCTGTAAAGTCTAAACCTTAAGTGCGCTGTTATCACAGTAATTTGGTAGTTCCTGCTTGAGACCAGCTCCAGTTCAGCATGGTGGAGCTTAGCTTCAGTCCCTGCCTCAGGCCATTTGGTGTGCGCCCTGAGCTGCGCACAGTTCCAGTGGCCACAGCAGTCCACATTGCCATCAAGCCAGCCATATTTACCATTCCAAATACTCCATTCAAAAATGCTCTCTTCTCCCTTGCAGGAGCCAGACAGAGATCGTAATGGCGGCATAGCCCAAAAGCCGGCATTTTTTAAAACAGCCAGTTTTTTCCTGTTGCTGAGTCAGGACAAATTTCTTTGCGGCACACAACCCACAAACAGCAAAAAGCTGTCTCAAATTGTCCTCTTCTTTTTTAAGCCCTCTCAGGTTTTACGTGGAGTTCATTAGCACGTTGGGTGCCACTTTGTTGTAAGAGGAGTGGCCGGGCTGCGTGTTCTCCACACCTAGCCATAAGCCTTGCCTTCTCCCATGAAAGTAATTGCATGGAAACTGTATTCATTTAAACATTGCCTGGCCCATTATCTGTAGCCGCTTATGGCTAGCTCTTGCATCAAGCCAGCCCATTTCTGATAATCTGTGTAGAACCCCAAGGTGTGCTGTAATACCAGGGAGATTCTAACCTAGCTTCGCCTGGGTGGGGACATCATGGCGACTCCTCACTCAGCTTCTCTCTCCCCGTGAATCCTGTTCTGTTTACTCCACCCACCTAAGGGTGGGCCTATCGAAATGGGCCTTAGGCGTTTCTTTTATTAATAAGAAATCACTCCCACATCATGGAGAGATGGCTCCTAGCTGTTGCATGCACTTACTGTTCTTGAGGGGCCCAGGATTGACTAAGAGAATCACCCACATGGTGGCTCACAACCACCGGCATAGCTCCAGTTCCAGGAGATCTGTTTCCCTCTTCTGAGTTCTGTAGGCACCCAGGCACGCATGTGGGACACATACATAAACAAGAAAAACACTCATATACACATAAATCTGAAAAACAAAAACTATAAAACAATTATTAGTAGAAACTAAGAATAACTAAAACAACCCCATGTTTATGGGCTAGATGTGGTTTTTGAATACCGTAGTTAGAGGACAGAGGCAGGTAGATGTCTGAGTTTGAGGCCAACCGAGTGGTTACGTAGGTTCCAGGCCAGCCGGCGATACAGGTGAGAGCCTATCTCAAAAAATTATTGTTAAAATTTAATTTTTGGCAAATGACCTAGACGTTCACTGCAGACTCTTCTTAAAGTCCTAGCTGGCTGCTTGGCTTAAAGTGGATTCTTGAATGGTTATTCCAAAACAATTTGAACAAAAACTTGGAGGATTTATTTTTCCCAATTTCTAGGTATTTGTACAGAACTCCAAGTAACAGAGACAGTCTAGCTTATGTGCTGCAGGATAAACAGAGGTCCCAGAACAGTGCTGGTTCCAAGAAGCCTCCTTCACACTGGTTGGTTATTTGACAGCAGTGTGCTCAAAAACCCAATGGGCAAAGAATAATCCTTTAACCCATGCAGTTTGTGGACAACTGGACAGCCACAAAGAGAAAGTCGGGCTTAAAGGTTTATACATTTCCTAAAACCATATATAATCTAAGTTGAGGGTGAAAACTGAGATACGAGATAGCTCAGTTAAAGTAAAATGCCTGAAGCTTGGAGACCCATGTCTGACCCCCCCAGAACCCACAGGAAAAGGCGTGAGATGCAAATGGTGCCCACGTGTAACCCCAGTACTGGGACCGAGAAAACAAGAGGATCCCATGGGCTCCCTGGTCAGCCATATCTACCCTAAGCAGCTGGGCCTCTCAGGATCCCAGCAAGAGATCGACACAGAAAACAGATGCGGAGTACAGGAACACAGTGGTTAAGGACACTGGGTGTTCTTCCAGAGAACCTGGGTTTGGTCCACAGACCTGTCACTTTCTTCCCTCCTTTTCAGACGATGCTTCCACTTTCCCTCCCTTTATACACTGTAGAGGTCCTCTCTCTCACTACTCTTCTCTTCGCCTTACACACTGCAAAGTCCTCTATCTCACTTTCCCTTCTTACGCTTCACAGGGTCCTCTGCTGAGTGAAAGGCTCCACCCACAACTGAATCTTCCCCACCTCAATTAGCCAAAGGAAGATGAACCCCAAGACCTGTCCATAGACCATGCCAATCTAGGTAATTCCTCCTTGAGAGTCTCATCCTGCAAGAATCTAAACATCGTGTCAAATCAACAAGGTAAAACTAACCGTCACAAGAATAAAATAAAAACAAGAGTTCTAGGGATATCACCCAGGTATAGCACTTGTTTGCCAAGGTTCCATCGCACCACAGAAAATCCTCAAAACAAACCAACAAAAACAACTAGAAACCCCTCTTCTAAGCTCAGTAAGAAAGAGTTAAGCAGGGACTAATGGAGATGACTCAAGAGAGAGGCAAAAAGCACTTCCTTCACGTAAACGAGAGAGCGGAGTTTGATTTTATTCTTAACTAAGTTTGAATCCCAGGACTCCTTGCATAAAAGATGTATAAGTCTCTCAATCCTACCACCCTACAGGGAAGTGGCAGGGGACAGAAGAATCTCCAGCAGCTCAGGGACAGCTAGCCTGCAGTGAACATAGCAGAAAACAGCAGAGAAAGACTCATCTTAAGTAAGGTGGAAGGCAAAGGATCAACACATTAAGTTGTCTTGTGACCTTCACATGTGTGCTGTGGCTTACACACACACACACACACACACACACACACACACACACACACACACACACACACACACACTCACTTGAAATGGGCAACGACCTAAGCAGGTAATTCCCTAACAAGAATGATCAGTGGTACTCAACACTACTAGCCACTTAAAAGAAATGCAAGTGAACAACACCAAAGAGCCAGTGAAGAAACAGTTTGGTCCAGAACCGAACAAAAAGAACCGTCAGCCTGGCCCTGAAACAAGAGCTGCAAAAAAAAAAAAAAACCATTGACCTTGGAACCAGAGCCAAGAAACACACCCTGACTCTGAAACTAGAGAAAAAGGCTAAAGGGTCAAATAGGGGAAACATACTTCTTGAATCCTGAACCAGAGAAAATCTGCCCCTGACCAATTGTACACAAAAACAACCGATCGTAGAGCAGGAAAACCAGCCAATCCTTGGGCACGGGATCTAGCCAATCTGAGCTTGGTCTGAAGTTGCAGGGGATCAAAACCTGACCAATTCCCTCTCTGGAAAATTCTTCTCCCTGGAAAAATGCCACCCCTAAGAAGCCCTGCATAAGGCCTCTCTGACTGTGGCTGTTCTACTGGACTCCTCCTTCCGGCAGATTATCTTCAGATTTTGGGTGAAAATCTTTTGCCTACGAGGATCAGATCTCTCCACGGAAACTTCCAGCGGAAACGAAAGAGAAAAGGCCTGACACCTCTGCTGGCAGAACCCCTTAGGGGAGGGGGAGCGGAGGTGGCAACCTCTCACCGAAAGTTGGATGCTACATTTCTGCAGGGGTTCCCTGGAGCAGAGGAAATTAAATGCCACATTTCACCCTTGGAAATGCCTTTAAGAGGGCAGAGCAGAGTTCAGCCGTAACAGCTCTCTTCTCCAGAGTAGAGCGGATTGCCACATCCTGTGGGGGACCATTCCCCATGAGACCCCAGCTTTAGGTTCAGCCCTGACTTCCAACAAGTCAGGATACCTTTCTCCTCACTATTGCAAGTAGTCCAGGGAACCTTCCCTTCACAGCTGTGGGTCTGTAGACCGATTTCCCCAAGTTCGGGATACCCTTCCCCTTGGTTTTGTTTTTTATGATTTCGAGACAGGGTTTCTCGTAGCTTTTTGTTCCTATCCTGGAACAAGCGCTTTTGTAGACCAGGCTGGCCTCGAACTCACAGAGATCCGCTCTGCCCCCCCCAGTGCTGGGATACTAAAAGCAGTTCCACCATGGCCGGGCTACCTTTCCCGTTTGGAGCTGTAACACTTGCAACAACAAAGCAATGGTATCGACAAAACAATGTTCATTGATAACTCTCATATTAATGTTTTTAATTCCTCAACAAAAAGACACAAGTAACATACTGAATACAGGATCCACTTTTCTCCTGCATCCAAGAAGCATACCACCTCACCAACAAGGATGAACTCACCTCAGGGTCAGAAGATGGAAAAAAGGTATCTGCCATACCTGGACCCAAGAGAAAACCAAGTGAAGCTCGTTTTACTATCTGAAAATAGACTTTAAACACCAAAAGCAGCTGTCAGAAGAGAGAAAGAAGGACTATGACTACATACCTGTTTCATCAAAAGAAAAAATACAACTAGAGATGTTGCAGTTATGAATATTTATGCACCAAACAAAGGAGCACCTAAAATTCATAAACGAAATACTGCTACAGCTAAAAAGCACTATTGACCCTCACCCAGTGATAGTGGGTGATTTCAACAGCCCACTCTCATCAATAACAAATACCCTACAGAGGAAATGCTGGAGTTAAGTAATATCAGCAATCAAATGGACTTGGCAGACATCGCAAAACATTTTTGACCCAAAGACAAAAGATCTATGGATCTAGGCTGGCCTCAAACTCAGAGAGATCACTGGCCTCTTCCGCCATGAGTGCTGAGATTGAATGGCATGCACCACCACTACCTATTCGAGAATCTATCTTCTTTATCAACAGCTCGTGGACCTTTCTCCAAAATTGATCACATACTTGGACTCAAGCTAGTATCAACAGGTATAAGAAAACTGAAACAATTCTCTGTATACCTGACCACCATGGACGTTCCTGGATATCAAAAGCAAAACAGGAAACCTACAAACTCACGGAAACTGAACAACTCCTTACGTTGAATGAAAAGGAGGTCAAGCACAGAAATCAAGAAAAAAAATTGGAACTTTTTAGAACTGAATTGAAAATGAAAGCAGAACAAACCCAAATCTATGGGACAATAAGGCGTGTCTAGGAAGCAAGTTCATGCACTCAGTGTCTAAATTGAAAAAAAAAAAAAGAGATTTCATATTAGCCTTAGTGGTGCACCTGAAATCTCTAGAACAGCAAGAAATAACACACTCCAAATATATATGTGTGTATATATATGTATACATATTACATTATTGGTATGCATTACAAAAAGCAACACCAAGAAACCGCTTAGAGAATGATAACAAAGTTTATAAATCTGATATTCCCCAAAGTAGAAACCTAAAAAGAAATGGATTGATTTCTTGATATGTATGACCTACCAAAGTTAAATCAAGATCAAATAAGCAATTTAAACAGACTCATAATGCTTAGTGAATAGAAACGTAATTGAAAGTCTCCCAACCAATAAAAGTCGGAGCCAGATGGATTCACATGAAATTCTACCAGACCTTTAAGTAACCAGCACCAGTCCCCTTCAAACTGTTCCAAACTGGAAGGAACATTTCCTAATTCCTCTTTGTGTGATACCTTACATCACACAAAGACCTAACAAAAAGAGAAGATTAGAGGCCAGTATCCTTTATGAACATAGAGCTGCAAAAATTCTCAACAAAATACTTACAGACTAAATAAAGTAAGAATATGTCAAAAAAATTATCCAGGCCAAGCATGATAGTGCATGCCTTTAGTACTTGGGAGGTAAAGGCAGGTGGATCTCTATGAGTTTAAGGCCTCCAAGGTCCACATAGGGAATTCTAGGACAGTCGGGGATGTATAACAGAAACACCCTGTCTTAAAAGAAAAAGATAAGAATGAAAGAGAGAGAGAGAGACAGAAAAAAAGAAAAGAAAGAAAGAAAGAAAGAAAGATTATCCACCACCATCAGGTGGCTTTGTCTCACAGATGCAAGGGATGTTAACATAGTGTAAATCACCAAAACATAATACACCACATAAAGAGAGGAAAAAAAAAAAAAAACACACGATCATCTCATTAGATGTAGAAAAGGCCTTCACAACAAAATCCAACACCTCTTCATGAGTAAAAAGCCAGAAGAAACTATGGATACGAAGGTGACCTACCTCAGCATAATAAAGGCGGTTTCCACAACAGCCGGTTTCCTCTAAAGAGAGGAGCTGAAAACATTTCCACTACGGTGAAGAAGACAAGACTGTCTACTCTTCAGTCCATTTAATATCTTGATTCCCGTCTTTGCTAGAGCAACAAGACAGCTGAAGGAGATCAAGGGAGCACAGACAGGAAAAAAAGAAGTCACGGAAAGTATCTTTGTTCAGACTGTAGCGCATCTAATTGGTCTTAGTATGGTCAGAAATTCGGAGTCAGCGTTTTGAAAGTGAAAGCTGTTGAATCAGAGAAGCAGAGAGCGGCAGCCACTAAGAGTTACCCCTCTACCAGTGCTCAGACCAAAGGGGCGATCCTGTCCCTGCAGATCCTGATTTCATCCATCTCTTGAAACCTCAGACTGCAGCGCTTTGACGAAGCTGTCTCTTCTCACGTTATGTCCCTCTCTCCCACCTAGCTTGCATGTCCCTTCCTGTTTTCCCTCCTAGTGCTGGGATTAGCGTGGTGGACTCTCAGGAACTGGGATAAAAGGTGCAACCACCACTGCCTGGCTCTGTTTCTCTCTTGAGACTGGATCAGTTTAATGTAGCCCAGGGTGGACTTGAATTTAGAAAGATTAACTCTTCACTGTGGATCTTCAGGCAAATTTTGTTATAGATCACAAACAAAATATCAGAAGTGAGCCCCCCCCCCCTCAAAACTCCACCAGGAAACTTTTACAGCTGATAGATACACTGTTGGGGACGCAAAAGTCCTTGCACCCACAGAGCACTAGGGAACCCGGAAATTGTCTTAACACCAGGGGCCTTTCCTCAAAGCAGAAGGCTGGAATGGATATTGTTGATGACCTGGCGTTTTTCGGGATCTGTAGAAGCAAACCTCACCCAAATCCCCCAGAATGTTTATCCCAGACTCTCCCTCCCTAGACCTTTACTCCTTAGCTGCTAGTTAATTAAACCTGTCCTTAGGGAGATGTCAGTGTACTTTATGGCCTAGAAGCTGACTTCTACCCTGTCTCGGTCAAAGCCATCACACTAGATCATCGGTCTTTTATAGAAACCCACTCTCAAGGTCACATACACTTTATAGGCATTTTTAAGTAACACATTTTAAGCTTTTCTGTGCACATGGGAGTTGAGAATCGATTGTTACCTGGAAACCTGGAATGAGAATGGCTGTATGCAGCGGCTGGGAACTTTCCTCGCAAACAGCTGTGTTTTAAATATGCTGACTGTAAGCATTGCTGTGCTTGCACAGAAAGGGATCCTGCGCAGTCGGAGAGGCAAGGAATACCATAAAAGTCACCATAAGTGGCTTGGCACAGCCCTGTTCCAAGCGAGGTTTTCCCAACGTCAACAACTCCACTCCAGCGGGAAGGGTTACATAGTCTTGCTTAGCCTTCTCCCACCCACCCCTGCAGTGTAACCATGGCTCTGCTTCATTAGGGGAAGGTTTCAGGAAAAGGTTACAGCCCAGGCGCAGACTATGGAAACCTCTGTCTTGAAACCCAAACCAGGCTGCTCAGTGGTGGCACACTTTAATCGCGCAGTGCACTGGCAGAGATGGGAAGACCTCTGAGTTTGTCCAGCCTGGTCGGCAGGGAGAGTTCAAGACAGGCTCTAAAGCCACACACGGAGAACCGTGTCTCAAAAAACCAAAAGAAAAGAAAAAAAAACAAAACACCATGTTAATCAAACAAACTAATCAACTAGCAAACAACAACAAAAACCAGAATATTCGATCATGTTGGCTTGATGGCAAACAGCCACCTAAAACTGGAGAGCTTACTCAAGCAAACCTGAGAGGGCTGTAGACTTAATTAAGCAGAAGAAATCATTGACCCAGAGCCCACAAGGTAGAAGGAGAGAAACTAGAAGAGAGACCTCCTGAAAGTTGTCCTCGGTTTGAGGAGGTCAGGGATTCAGGGCAGCTTTCACACAAAACTCATAAGAGTCAGGGTACCTTTTTAACTTTGGGGGTAAAAACTAGACAAAGGATAATTTTTCTTAACTTACAAAAGGCATCCACAAGAGCATCAACTTTGTGGAGCTGGACAGATGGCTTAGTGGTTGTGAGCATCTAGCTTCCATATGAATCCAGGGTTGGTTCTCAGCCCCACATGGCAGCTCAAAACTATGTAAAGCCTGGTTCTAGGGGAATCACACAGCCCTGATTCAGAAGTGTGGCTTGGGGTGGTTCGGTATTTCTAGGCTGGTTACTTCACAGCGTCTCAGAAACACTAGGAATTTATACCGGGTAAAACCCCACAAGCTATATTTCCTTCCAGTTAGCTCTCACTTCTAGCTTCATGCCCACTGAAAAATGCCATCAAAATATTAATCATCAGTGAATTAAACCACTAAACATCCGGGCCTCATGATTATTAGTCTAACTCCAAAAGCCCACACTCTTCTGAGCACCTGCTGGAGGGAATCAAACCTTCAGCACACGAGCTTTTATATACATTGTATACATAACAATGAACCACTCCTTCAGTCCTCCTCAGAACAGCTATTTGAATGGCAAATTCAGAGCTAACAGCTTTCCAGGACTGTTAACTTATTATTTATTTATTTATTTGTTTATTTATTTATTTTTGGTTTTTCAAAACAGGGTTTTTCTATAGCTTTGGAGCCTGTCCTGAACTACATCTCTTATAGAAATGCAGCCAACTCTGGGTTCAGATCTCACCTGCCTCTGCCTCCCAAGTGCTGGGATTAAAGGCATGCCCACCACCACCCAGCATCAACTTACATGTATGACTCACACCTGACAGAGCTTGAATGTCTTCCATCTTGTGGTCGCTGCTTGCAGCAGCCACCCAAGGTCTAATCAGAGCTGACCCCCTCCCCCCATCTACACCACCTCCCAAAACTCTCAGAAAATTAACCCACCATGCCTCAGGGACCTGAGGTTGAGATGTTCCTGCAGTTAACTGTTGTGTGTACTCTCTGCAACAAGCCAACCAGGCTATGAGCGCTGTTAAAAACTCCCTGACAGCAGTTGGGGCTGCTCTCTCCAGGCAGTTGCCAGCCTCTCAAATTCAGGCCTGGTCCTTGGGGTCTGCCCACTGCATCACCAATGAACTGGAAATGGCACAGGCATGCTGTGACAACAAGCTGTTCTTTTAATCTTAGATATAAATTTGTCACTTATGATGGCTATTCTTGGTTGTTTCAACTCACACATCTGGAATTAACTCAACCTAAACAGCCAGGCACCAAAAGATGGAATTTTCTTTTAAAATTTTTCATTTTATAGGTTTCCTGTGAACAGTCCTAGCTGTCCTGGAACTCACTCTGTAGACCAAGTTGGCACCGAACCCAGAGATCCACCTGCCTCTGTCTCAAAGGAATTAAAGGTGTACACCACCACCGCTTCTTGTGGGATTGTTTTTCTTAATTATATAATTGATCTTAGATGGAAAGATAAGCTCTTTCTTTCATTTAATTAAATTCTTTTTTTCTATTTCATTCCAATCCCAGTTCCCCCTCCCTCCTTCTTTGCTACTTCCTATTTCACTCCTAGGGGTAAGGCCTCCCTGCAGTCACCAAAGTCTGGGATACCAAGTTGAGGTAGAACCAAGCCCTCTTCCCTGAACTGGCTGCAAAGTATCCCACCATAGGTAATGGGTTCCAAAATGCCAGCCAGAAGATCTGCTTCTAATCCAACTCTTTCGAGGCTGAAGGATTCTTGGCCTTTAATCTGGGCCACCTTTTGTTGGCAGCCTCTGTGAAGGACATGAAGAAGGATGGAGTCTGTCTTCGCTGTTCGTCATTGGTGTTCCATCCTTTTCATCTGGAGCCGTTTCTTCAGGGATTGGCCATAAGCACTAATCCAGCTGAGACATCCAGCCTGCCAAACTGACTAGCTGACTGGACTCAGCTTGTTGGTGGGACAGCGATTCACATCAGCTAGTTAACAGTCAGTAAGTCATCTCTAATCCCCTTTCTCTTTATAATTAGATAAATGGTAGATTCTAAACAACAGATGAAAGGACGAATTGTTTTAAGCATTCGGAATAGGCCAGCTTGCCAGCACTTTCCAAGAAGCTTCAGAGGAAGTGAAAGTCTGTGAAAAATCGTTTTACAATTGGTTGTAGAGACAAATGCATTTGATTATCTGATCACTGACCTGAAGCAACTTTTGGATACTGTTCATGGAAACATGCTCCTGGTTAAGCCCTAACATTTTTGGATAAACTGAGAGATAAAAAGTATGAGTTCTATTAAACAATCCATGGTTTTTGAAATGAGAATGGTCACTATAGGCTCAGATTTGAACACGTAAACAGCCAGTGGCCCTCAGATTGGAAAGAGATTAAGCAGTGTGGCCCTGCTGAAGAAAGTCTGCCATTTGGGGTGGGGCTTTGAGGTCTCAGTAAAAAGTCCATTCCAAGCTCAGAGTGTCTTCTTTGCTGCTTGGCAGATCCTGATGAGATCCAATGGGGTCTGCCGGTGTGCCACCAAGATAATGGGCTAAACCTCTGCAAAACCTTAGAGCAAGTAATTAATTAAATTATTTTTATTATGCGAGTTGCTGATGGTCATGGTGTCTCTTCAGGATAATAAGCTGAACAAAGGAGGTTCAAATTCTGGTGTCTCAGAATATGGTGAAGGACGGTAAGAAACTGGTATAAAACTGACCAGGTCCAGGCTACCTAACAGTATAAAGGTTTCTAAGTTTGCCTTGCAAGAGAATCTTCCCTGCAGCCACAGAGCTCAGGTTCAGAATATCGTCCAAAGCTCAAAAACGTAAGGTTGGCTAAATTAGCAAAGAAACCAAGTCCAGGCTCAGAGGTTGGGCATTAATTGGTAAAAATGGGAACTGTAACTTGGGGAGGACCCTATTGAGGCTGAGAATCGAACTCCCAGATTCTCGGTTATCTCACCTGGGGAGGTAGTCTCTCCACCTCAGCAGTGAGATACTTCACCTCTGTCCCCTGAGATATCCTTTTTCCTCCTTGACTGAGAAAAATCACTCATTAAAGTGTTAAGGCAACGGGATTTTCCTGAAGGAGACTCTCGTGCCAGGCTTTTTCTTGAGCCACCAACTAGCTCCCAAATCATGACATGCTGAATATTTCTTATTAGTTTAGAATGCTTTGGCCTGAGTCAGCTTCTTTAGCTCAAATCAACCTGTTTCTCTTTATCTTCCGTTTGCCTGGGGACTTCACCTTTCCACTCTCTTCCTTATATCTTTACTTTCATGGGCTTCTCAGTTCACATATGCCACACCGAGCTTCGCCTTCTCCTGGGTGTCTCCTTGTCCTCTTTTCCTTCTCTAGCCTAGATTTCTCCTCCTATTTTTTCTCCATGCCTGCCAGCCCCACCTATCCTTTCTCCTGCTCTGTCTATTGAAAATTAAGTCTTATATTTTATTAAACCAATCAGAGCCTTAGT
>CAWTZC010000808.1:0-24013 GCA_963919715.1 Microtus obscurus | reverse complement strand
AAAGAGGATTGTTGTAGGCACGGAGCAGCGGTGCTGTGTCTTGTCTCCGGCACTGGGCCGCCCACATTGCACTCCAAGTTAGTTTACCTGAAATAATTGTTGGGGCCAATTTGTGGTAATAGGGCGGCCTGGCTGTGTCCCTCGCACAGGCCGCCCGCATGGTTTAGCTTATGCCCTGAAATAATTACACGGAAACTACTGTATTTTTTAAACACTGCCCGGCCCATTAGTTCCAGCCTCTTATTGGCTAGCTCTTTGCACCTGGACTAGCCCATTTCTGATAATCTGTGTCGCACCCCAAGGTGTGCTTACTCGGGAGATTCTAGCCTGCTTCTGTCTGGAGGGCGGGCATCATGGGTGCCTCTCGACTCAGCTTCTCTTTCCCAGAATCCTTCTGTTTACTCCACCCACCTAAGGGTTGGCCTATCAATGGGCTCAGGCAGTTTCTTTATTTTAACCAATGAAATCAACAGATTGATATATGACACTCCCACATCACTCCCTTTTTCTGTTTAAACAAAAAGGAAGGCTTCATTTTAACATAGTAAAATTACATATAAGCAAAACAGTTATCAAGTAAGAATTACAGTTACAATATTTATATCTATTTTATCTTATCATAACTAAGAAAACTATAACTATCTATTCTTCAACTCCATCAAAGACTCCAGAAGGATATAATAAATTTAAAAAACAAGAAATCCAAATTCTAGAAATGACAGAGACATCTCGCTGCCTGAACAGTCACCCAAAGTTCCTCTGTACCAGTGGGGCATCCTACGTGGGCCTTCAGGCCCATAGTATCCAGCAGACAGATCCATGAAGCAGGAAATTCCAAAGACAGTTCAGTCATTTTCTGCTGTGTCCTGCAATGTCTCAGAGGACCTTTTCATGAATCAGGAACCCTGAAAGACCATCTCACCTTTAGGCAAGTTCAGCAGTCCTTTCTCTGTGGGTTTTCGTGTCCAGTTTATGCATCAGTCCAGGCAAGAGCAGTTTCTGCCCAATGGCTATCAAACTCCATAAGGATCCTCTTCGATGCCCATCTTCCTCTCAAGTAGATTGGTGCTGCCAGGAGCAGATGTGTCTCATTGTCATGAAAATCCCTAAATTATTAAAATATTTAAATGCCATATTCTGCAATCTTTGAGAGATATGAAGAATGTCTATCTAACTGAAATATATCTCTATATATCTAGAAAATCTAACATGACTACAAGCTTGACTATTATTTACGATTATTAAACAAACCTATATTTCCTAATTATACATTACATTTTAAAATTGAACTACACAATCACAATACCTTGATCAAGATCAGAAATACATATACATATAACAAAATTGACCTTAAAATCCACACCAATGCAAATTATTTATATCTATATCATATCCTTTAAATGTAAAAGAACATATATAATCAATATTTGGGAACATGGGCGCAGTTTTTCTCTCCAAACTGCTTCCTGCTGAATGGGGGCGTCGTTAATCAGATCTTTCATGGTATAACCTGTGTTGCCAGGGTCATCTCAGTTGGCAGTTGAGTGAAGTACGAGGGTGATCAGAGCAACCTTTCAGGAGTGGCGTGGTCTATCATACCAACCTGAATAGAAGAAATCCACAGGGTCTCATCCTCTGTGAAAACAAAAGAAGACCCTTTCCAAGCATCATATCCTTAGACCCAAATTCTGAAGTCATACCCTCATGATATCCATTCTGGTTCCATTTGGCAGCCCATATAATGAAATGTCTTTCTCCTAAGCTCCTTCACAGTCAAAAATTTTAAAGAAAACACAATGTACATAATCCAGACTCTCTGTGAATTTTCCATTTTTACGTGGCTTATTTTTCTTTATTTCTTTTATTTTCTTAACTATCTGTACTTTGTCTCTTTAAAGACTTTACCTTTTTATTTTTAAAGGCATTAACTTTATTCTCTCTCTATATATATATATTTTTCTCTCTCAAGCCCACGTACATTTATCCAACATTGTGACTCATTTAGTGGTCTGTCTGAATCTGTTTTATTGTGAATCTGTAATTTTTTTACTATCCAGGAGCATTTCTTAAAAATGTTAAGCATTTCTTAAAAACTTAAGTTGCACCATGTAGGGGTAATACGGTACTGCCTGTGTCCTGTAAAGTCTAAACCTTAAGTGTGCTGTTATCACAGTAATTACGGTAGTTCCTGCTTGAGACGAACTCACATGGCGAGCTGGAGTCGCTCCTGCCCCAGAGCCATTTGGTGCCCCTGAGCTGAGCACACCCAGGCACAGCAGTCCACATTGCCATCAAGCAAGCCATAGCACTTTATTCCAAATGCTCCATTTCCAAAAGCTCTGTCTCCCACAGGAGCCAGACAGAGATCGCAATGGCGGCATAGCCTGTGAAAGCCGGCATTTTAAAACAGCCAGTTTTTTCCTGTTGCTGAGTCAGGACAATTTCTTTGCGGCACGCAACCCAGAAACAGCAAAAAGCTGTCTTAAATTCTCTCTCTCTCTTTTTTAAGCCCTCTCAGGTTTTATATGGAGTTCATTAGCACGTTGGCGCGCCACCTGTAGTAAGAGGAGCGGCGTGGCTGTGTCCTCTGTACCCGGCCGTCGGCATTGCTTAGCTTAAGCCCCGAAATAACAACACACAAACTGTATTCATTTAATCACTGCCTGGCCCATTAGTTCCCGTGCCGCTCCTCATACTACAGAGGATTCATAAATTTCAAGTCTGAGAAGGGCTGTTCCCCAAAGGCTTTATCTTTATTAAGCCATGCCTCTCCATGAGAATGCAATGGCTCCTCCAGCGTGTTGCTTGTATTTGCACAGACCTGTGCTTCAGCGCTCTCTACTCAAATTCTGTCTCTAGTACCACAGTCCAAGATTCTCTGCTCCCAACACGGCCGCTAGTGATCCCAGAGAAAGTGAAGCCAATGATGAGTAGGATCCCAAAGAGTTACACACCCATGACATCACAGAGAAACCAAACCTTGAAGACCCTGGGATTTTCCTCTTCTGTGTTTCCTTTATTTCTCTATCCTCCACAATGAGTTCTTCACTTTGTAGATGTGTGGACTGGCTTAAAGGCAGGAAGAATATTTGATTATTGGCTGGCACTTTTTTTTTTTACTTTTACTCAATGATTTTATATCTACTTTGCAATGCCTCAATTAAGACATTAATTGAGGTTATGGTCCTTAATTGCTAGGGTGTGTGCAAGAACCTGAAGACTGAACTTTAGTGTCCCCAGCAAACTTTAGTTCAAACTGAGCAAACTTCAGTGTGATCATATTAGGAAGTGGACTTTGGGAAATTATTAATCAAGAGGATGTAGCCTTCATGAAGGCATCAGGGACCTTTACAAAGTGACCCCAGAGAGCTTTCACCCTTTCTGCCACGAGGCAAGACAATGAAAACATGCCTGCCTCTAAATTCTCTCCCTAGGCTGAATCTGCCACTGCATTGATCCTTGCTTCCTCAGCCTCCAGAGCTGGGCACAACAGGTCACTATTGTCTGTATTCTAACCAGCCTGTCTGTTTTGGTTTCACCCACTCAGTGGACTGAATGTTCGAATTCAATCTATTAGTGTTATGTCAATCTATGAGTGTTTGTATCTCGCCTAACGAAGTTCACAGTCTCATCAGAAAAAGAAGACAGCCAGTATACCAGATGTAACTGATTCATAACTAAATCTTTTGCAAGAATGAAAGAGGTAGTAAAAGGTAACTTTAATCCAGGAGCTTACAGTAATAAATGAGTTTTCAGCAAAGATCTGGAGAGAAAAAGGACTCGCTGCATGGGTAGTTCTGAGGAAGCATTTTGGAGTCAGTCATACCAGAGAAGAAATAATCACCGCTTTGTCCGAGGAAACCCTGGAATCCTGTTGCCCATGTAGAAACTTTGACGGAAAGGCTATGGAGAAAGCAGAGCAGAATATCCACCTCTTCCTCTTCCCCACCCCCATGTGTGGCCTTGCTTCAAGGAAAGTATCTGAGTTCTTTGACCCCTTCCCAAGGGAGAAAGGCATAGTACTCTGTTAGGATGTTAAGTCTGTTTTCTCCTGAAGTACCATAGACCTGGGTTTTCCAAATTCAGTCACATTCTGAAGTCTAGGTGTTCAGCACATCAATGTTAGAGGAACACAACTAAGCCTGTAGCAATGACCAGTATGATGAACCCGAAAAATTTTAATATGTAAAGCAGGAGCTAGGTTTACGTAGAATTTGAATGGAAACTACAGAGTAAATGGAGCACTCCATCCGTGTCCCTATCTAATGTAGCATGCCCCCCTTTGTCTTTTCAGCTCTTTTACTTGGTTTCCGTCTGCCTGTGTGTCGCCATTATAGCCGCTTCCAGTTAACAGCTTTCACTTTCCGGGAGAACTTGGTGGCTACAGCCCTCCTGCTGGCACTCCGGGTATGTGATGAGAAACACGGCTACGAATTATGGTTTTGTTTTCTTGAGAAAGAAACCCTCAGGATGGCTTTGAACCTGCTGTCTGCTTCATGATTTTCTGTCTGCCTAAGCAATTACGTTGCTTCTACAAGGGCTGCTGAGCAAACAAGCTTGAGCAAGATGATGAATGCCCTGAAGGAGGGGAAGGGTGACATGCTCGTAATGAAGATGGCACTGGTCCTGTCTCAGAAAGGCCCTCGAGCTGCTTGACAAACTGGTGCCGTGGGAAATGGATTCTCTGTTAGTCTCACTTGACGTTAATCGTGGGCTCAAATACAAAATCCAGTTAGCTCTGAAATTGCATTTGTGGCTATCTCTCCTATAAAGCTGTCTGGCATATTTTTTTTCCTCCAAGAATATTAGTATTTTGGAGGTATTTGTGTGACTTTTATCATGCTTCAGAGGAAAAATAGTAAAAGTAGAAAGTCATCCAAGGACTTGCTCCCAAAATGGTACCTATCTGGCAGAGAACATGTATTAATATACTATTTCTTTTTAAAGTAGCACACACAGATTTATGCCAAAAGACTCTAACTAAAAGTGGATTTGCATATTTTGTTGTTAACCCTGATCCAGAATGATCTTGGTCATCTAACGAGGGACAGAGTTTTTTCTAAACAAGTGTGTGCACATCATCAGATGAATGGGTAGATGGATATGACTTCGTGGATGGACGGAGAAGTGGGAGCATAGGTAGTAAAAAAATGAAGCCTGTTCTTTCAGGAATATTCATGTCACTTACCCTGTGGCCTTGCTAAACTTAATTCCCCTTTAAACCTTAGGTTCTTCCCTGTAAAAACACCAATTCTGATGCTGAAAGTCAAATGAGATAATCTCTGTAAGCATCAGGGGCAATTGGCAGAGTCATTAAATTGATTTTAGCCATTACTATTCTTCCTAGAATTATCTTTTGTTTTAGAGAAACCATGTGCTTACTAAAAACATCCTTGTGGAACATGATGTTACACCCAATTTGAAAGTTCTGACCTCACATAGAAAGGGCAGTGCGTGTGTGTACCCTGTCTGTTACTTTATTTCAGTTTATTGATTACATTAAGCTAAGTGTAAATTGTTTCATTTCATTGCAGCATATGTAAAATAGACATTGCTATAAAACTATGTTTGAATTTTAGAGACCAGACTTTAAAAATGATTACAAAATTTATATGAAGTTACATGGTTCAAACTTAATCTGCAGAAATGTGTTTAAAGAAATGTTCAACTTGATTACATCAAGCTAGAAAATTCTATGTTCATAATTAAACATCTTTTGGGTATTTTTAGAGAAGCATAGCTTTATGGATACATTCTCATGGTCTTCCTCATCTTAGTTGCTGTCATATATTGCTCTGAGGAGACACCAGGACCAAGGGGCAGCTTATGAATAAAGCCAGGGTCAGGCATGGTGTCACATACCTTTGATCCCAGAATTTGGGAGGCAGAGGTAGGAGATATCTGTGAGTCTGAGGCCAACATTCTCTACATAGGGAGTTCCAAGAAAGCCAGGGCTATGTAGAAAGAGACCCTCCAAGACAAAACACAACAAAAATAAACAACAATAAACAAGAGCCAAGAAAAAACCCAACTAAATAAATAAAATAAATAGATAAAGCATTAATTGAGGGCTTCTACAGTTTTAGAAGGTTAGTCCATTATCATCAGGGGCAGGAGTGGCAACAGAAGGTCAGCATAGTGCTGGAGAAGTAGCTGAAAGCTCACATCTGACTAGCAAGGTGTAGGGGGAGAGAGAGAGAGAGAGAGAGAGAGAGAGAGAGAGAGAGAGAGAGAGAGAGAGAGAGAGAGACAGAGAGAGAGACAGAGAACATGAGGAGTTTTGTTGGTCACAACAACACACACCCCTATTACCAACACTCAGAACTTCAGAACACAGGCTGAAAAACCAGGATGAGGCCACCTATTAAAAGCTTTCAAAAAAAATTCCCGTAAATTAAAACAGATCAAGAAAGGTCACACTAAAATACCCAAAGTAAAAAAGACAAAGAGTTTACGTAAAAATGTAAAGCTAAGAACATATCTGGTGCATGTTTCGTGCTAAAGGATCGTGGAAATGAGAGCACAGATTCCTGTTTGTCCCCCAGGGGAATTCACACAGCAGGAGGAAGGGATTATTTGTCAGGAGGCCACGATCTGTTTTTACAAATTCCAGAATACCTGTGAACAGCAGACCGACTCAGTGATTATACAATCATTAAAATGATGACATCTTAAATAAAAGAGTAGAGAGTACCTCCTTTAAAAGGCCACAGTAGGTTTCACATAAATTATGCTCTATAAGTCAATTTAAATTTTCCTTTAAAAAATTAGAAAGATGGTGGGGAGAGATGGGATCTGCCAATATGTTAATTTTAACCAAGTATTTGAAAGGAAAGTAATAAAAAATAGTTTAAAAAAATCATGGAATGATTGAAGGTGGAACATGAGCTCAAAGACTCAGTAATGCAGGGAAGGAAGTCTTAGGCATCGTTTAAGACTACGTTTTGTCTCTGGGTCGTTTTTTCTTAGATATGCTTTGATCCACTTGTCAAACATTGGAAAGACATAACCCAGTATGAAGACCCTCATGTAAAGTGTGGAAAAGTACAGATTCTATGCAGTCTCCAGGGAGTGGAGGACAGTGATGAGGTGGTAATTACTTCTCAAGGATAGCTCAGGGTATCCTGAGGACAGTGGGAGGGGAGGTATTGTGAGGCCACCCTGTGAACATGGAGATGCTGATCAAAGTCGATGATCATCTCACTGTGCTCTGTGCTGTGCTAACTGACCACATCTGGATATGCCATGAGGTGCTGCACCCCCCATTTCTCTATAGTTCCCACATTTTCAAGTTTACCAGAGAGAGCTGTCTGGATGCTGTATTGTACAGGGAACAAAAAAAAAAGGCTGACTTTTTTGTAGTTCTGTTAAGGTACACCAGGATGGTTATCCCCACCTGTTAATAATCTGTCTGTATAGAATGAAAACAGTTTGTCTTATATTATTCCATAATGCTGTGCTTCAATCAATAGTGTGTATATACATATATATATATATATATATATATATATATATGTACATACACACACATTTGCTTAATTTAAGAGTTTGATAGATACTAAAACAACCTTAAAATTTGACATATAAGTGTCTACTATTGTTTATATGTATTTCAGTTGTAGGGATAATTTATTTCCTCCTCCTCCTCCTCATTCTTTGTGTCTGTTTTGTCCTCTGCATAGATCTAGCTGCCCTTGAACTGTCTATCTTCCCTGCTTTGCAGCCTGAGCTCTGGAATTACAGGTGTGTGTCACCATGCCTGGTTCCCAGTTACTGAAAGCAATCACGTGACAAAGGCTAGTGCAGTAGAGTTTTCCCCTAGAAAGGGTAGTAGGAAGTGTCTATAGGTTTGAAGGGGGAATTTGTGTCTTCCCGTTCATGCTTTACTTCAGACAGGAGTAGTCATATTATACAGCATTAAATAGCGATGGCTTAGTTTCTTTGGCAGTTGGATTTTTACTTAATTATTTTTTTTATAGAATAGATATTTTCTAAAATTGCTTTGAAGCACTAGTTTCCAAATTATGCTTCACAAAAATGTTCTTCAGGGTCAAATTATGAGGCAGATTTTTTTTTTTTGAGTGAGGTTTCGAGATGCTATATGGCTTTGTACACTTAAATTCCTTACATTTTCTCAAGAAAGAATTTATCTTTAGGCCCAGGGGTGTTCTCTAGAAGACTGTTCTTGGTGACAGAGAGTGCCTGAGTATTGTTATATTCTGGAATCTTCCAATTTCCATTATAACCGATGACACTATTACTGCAGTAGGCTTGGGAGGCAAAGAGGCTCCAACTGACAGAAGTGATAGTAGTGAAATCCAGTGGAAAACCCAGACCCCGAGTGACACTTTCCTGATCCTTGCTGGGTCTTTCGAGGATCCAGAGAAGGTTATTTTTTTTTTATGGGAGACGATTGCATATATTACACAAAGTGAGGGAACGAAACCATTCTAACATCACATCTATAGTATACTTCCATTATGATAAGAAACAAATATTTCAGGAAAATAACCATGATTTCTCTTCTCCTTTTTAGATAATGAATGATTCCATGGATGTATCTAATATTCAGAATCTTTCCCAGTTCCGACGCGTCTTCATCTCCTACATCTCCTTGAACTTCATTTTTGGTTTGTGCACCATGCTGATGACTGCCATGCCCCGGCTCTTGGCCATTTTCCAAAGCTCCAGGTGAGTCACTGGCACAGTCCATTTCCAAAGCGCCACAGCTTGGAGAATGGGGGTGTCTGCTATGTGCTTTGTTACCACGGTGGCAAAATGACTGACTCACACTACTTAAAGAAGGGAGGGTTTGCATGACTCACAGTTTAAGAGGATACTTTAATTTAGGGCCTAACAAGAACGCTATGTAGAGGAGGCTGTTCACCTCCTGGAGTGCAAGGTCAAGCCTGGGGACTAGGTACCCCCTTCTGAGTTCTGCTTAAGTGACTTCATGCTCGAGATTACAAAATCTTTTCAAAAATAGTGCCACCATCTGAGAGCCAAGTGCTCAGCATGTCACCCTGTTGAGTAAAACCCAGTTGAGCTTCTGCCCAGTTGAGTTGCATTTTCTAGGGAAATTCAAGAGATTATATGAGTGACCTTGTCTTTTAAGTGTAGAAGGAATAATTTGTTGACAGAGGTTTATGTCCTGCCCAATCCTGCAGCCATTCAGCTCCAAGTATTTACATAGAGGCTTAAATCAATTATAAATGGTTTGGACTATTGCTCAGGCTTATTACTAACTAGCTCTTACACTTAAATTAACCCACAATTCTTAAAATTGTTTAGATTGTGGCTTGGTACCTTTTCTCAGTAGTATCTCTTATCTTACTTCTTCTGTGTCTGACTGGTGATGCATGCCTCTGCTTTTCCTCTTCCCCCGAATTTTCCTATTCTGGGTTGGCCCACCTATACTTCCTGCCTGGCTACTGGCCATTTAGCATTTAATTAAATCAATATGAGTGACAAATCTTTCATAGTACAAGAGCATTCTCTCACAGCAGTAATTGATTGCAAAAACTTCTGCAGTGTTGTGGAGCTACTTGCTAGCCATGGCAGAACTACTTAGGTATTCATTGCTCTGGGATTCTCAGAGATTCTCAGATGTTGACTTATTGATGACAGAGGAATGAATACAATAGCATAAAAGTGTCACTGTGTCCTGGTTTGAAATCTAAGTAATATGGGACACAGCCCTATCCACACTCACATGATAGAGTGCCTGAAGAATGGTATCAAAGACTCATGGGATTTATTAGCTCTTTACCATGTATAGAGAAAAATGTCCTCAACATGATCTGTTCTCCAGGTTGGGAATCCCTGTGAAGAAAATGTCTACTAGGCAATAGGGGCAGGCTGCAGATGCTGGCTTCTCCTTATTTCTCATATTTCAGCCCTTTCTTTTTCTGCCTTTTATTCTCACTCTCTGAGCATATTGTGCTCCTAAGTCCCTACGCTGCCTTCATACTGTGCTGGCTCAGTAGTTCCCAGGTGTTTGAGCCAATAATTTGAAAACTCGTCTGGGAGTGGTGCAGTGCTGCTAGTGGGAAGGAAAGGTTGCTATTCCCATTTCCAGGAGAGAGGGGTTGAGGCTTGTCTTAACGGGGAAGGTTCACTCCTTGTGACTGGGTTCCAAACTTGATAGACTCTCTAATAGTGGCCATCGTTATTTCTTATTATTGTGCCTCATGTTTGTGTAGAAGCAGCAGGGTATGCAAATATACATTTTGCATTCAATGAGGGCAATGATCTATCTCAGTGATTTTTTTTTACAGATTCAGTTTGACATCAATCTGTATTAATATTCTGAGCCTTTAAATAGACAGCTGGCTGAACAATTAATTGGCTTTAACTTGAGCAGAATATTTAAGTCAGCAGAGGAGGCTGAGTCTCTACTCCACCCCATCGATTTCTAATGTGCCACGGTTTGATGAGGATGCTGTAAATTGTGTGGAAAGGAAACCAGATCCAGTATTGATCGAACTGGGAGCAACCCAAAGCCTGGGAAGCTCTAGGAGAACTCGATAGCAGAAGAGAGGGGTAAGCCACCTCTCAAAGGATAAAGAAGGCCAACTCACTTGGAGGACTCACCTAGACTAAAGAGAAGGTTAGCTAGCCAGAGTAAGCTTTTATCCACGGACTCTATTAGTATGGCGGATGAAAAGGCATTGTGATCTGCAATTATAGACGGCACTGCTCACCTGGAAGAATCAACAGGCAATGGGTGTTTCCTGGAAAGAAAAATGGTCTGAGTCACTCAGCAATTAGGAATGGAGGGGATTTGATTGGATTTACTTGATCCTTCTTTGCTCCTTAATGTAATAATGTCTGCTGAAGCTATTTAACATTATTAAAATACTCATTCTAATTGACATCAAATGTTCATTTCATGTTAAAAAGCATTATGAACTTGTAAAGTAGTGAAAGATAGCAAAGCAGCCTCTGTGCTCTCAGGTCATAGCCAGAATAATCCAGTGTACCAACCATTGCGTATGCTGACTGCAGTGCCAATGCAATGTTTTTCCTTGTTGCCAAAATACTGCTAAAGAATGATGTGTCTTGGGTTCCTCAGGCAAGGTCAGGCGTGTTCTTTTTGTCTTGCTGTAACCAAGAAGATGTTAACAGCTTAAAGGCTACAGTTTTTATTGTTTGCATTATTAATATGTGTCAATTCTTCTATTCCCAAATCAATTGATTTGTCAATCCATGAATCTCTGTGCTTTTTTTTAGTAATTCAGCATTCACACATTGCATAGTCTTTGTTAACACTTGTGTAAAAATAACTGCCTGTTCTTAAAATGAATTAAAGCATGGATGTCATCATATCTTTTCATTAATTATCAACTCCCAGGTTCAAAGCTGCCTATCTCAGACTATCACTGATAACAGAAATTCTTTTCAGGCAGTACACTAATTGACTCAGGCATAGATCAATGTGATTTAAATGTACTTTTTTGCTGAGAGACCGTTATGGACTTGCAGGTAGTTGCCATTTAACGTATTCACCTGGGGTGAAAATTGGGAGAGATGGCTAGTGGCTCATTCTCTTCCCACAAGGACACTAATTTCATTGTATAGATTTCCGCTGTCTTCATCTACCCAGAACTACCTTGGAAAGGCCCGTCTTCCTAAGCTACCACACTGGGGATAAAAATTCAACACGCATATCTTGTGAGGCTATAGAGGTATTCCACCATAATATTTTGCCCTTGGGTTCCCAAGACTTGTGGTTTTCTGGTGTCGGGATCACAAACTGAATTTTGTCACAGTAGCTCCAAAATAGCTCAAGATTATGGCCCCAATTCTAAAGCATAAAAACCTCCTCTCTACTCTATAAATCACCAGGTTCAAATATGGGTGAGACTCAAAAATATATTTCATCCCAACTTCTCCCAGCTGTGAGGCAGTACAATCAAATACATAGGGCAATTATAGGACATACATCCCAAGTCCAAAAGGGAGAAGAGGGAGACAGGGATAATGGGTCCTATCAAAAACACCAAAACCTAGTGAGACATACAGTACAGGATCTCAGGAGTAATCCTATCTGGCTCCATGATTGTCTGAGAGCTTCTGCATAATGGGGATAGAGCAGACTGGACCAACAGCCTCAAACAATGACAATAGGAAGTTAACTATATGTCATAAAAAATGAAATCGGCTTTAATTTCATCTTCTCTCTCCTTTTTACTGTGCAGAATTTGCAGAATATCTAAGCACAATGTGCTCAAGTGGGTTTTTACTTTATTTTTCTCAATTCTGCCTGGGTCAAGGGCTCATAGAACTCTGTTATAATCAGATCAAGTACGATCTGACTCACAACTTTGGCATTGATTCTATGTGAGCCCCTTGAGATGAATTTCTTGGGCTGGATCTTCGTGAAGTTGACCTTGCAGGGCACAGTTCTTCCCTCTAGAGGATTCTGGCATGGAGACCCACGATGGCCAAGGTATGTCCTGAAGGGCTGATGCTTAATGCCTCTGACTCCCTTGAATAAAGAGGAGGAAAGTCTATCTGGAGCTTGGTAAGGTAGAGGAATGTGCCTTAGTGGCATTATTATGAGTGATTATAATAAGTTAAAGGCTTTGCTTCTTTGTTTAGTGGGTAAGTATGAGTCACCAACTAAATGGAAAGAATTTCCAAAGATAAGGTGCCAACCTTTAAATATTCCTTTCAGTTATTTGGTTGTCTCAATTTATGTTCCACTTTGAAATTGCCCAACATTTTGGCTACTTTATACTGGACCAAAAGTGATTTTGATTGATACCATAAAATAATTCATTTAATAACTAATGTGATTAACTTTAGACAGGAAGGTAGTAGGACTTCAGTGCAGAAACCACATGACTTTACAAACGCAGTTCCTTTTGTTCTTTGTTTTTGTTAAGTGAAGAGAATGGTGTGTATATATAATGCAGATACACCAGGATGATTGCAAAACACACACAGAGACAGACACAGACAGACAGACAGACACACAGAGACAGACACAGACAGACAGACACACACACACACACACAGACACACACAGACATAGACACACACACACACGGCTTAGCGTAATCCGTCAGATAAGGCTTAGGCGGTTACACATAACTGTCCAGCGCTGATTTAAATTACCCATGTGGCAAATCACAATCATCTAGAAGTTTTAGTTCTGGGATTTCATGCCTTCTTCTGGCTTCCAAGGGCACCAGACACAAACATGCCATGCATAGATTATACATGCACACAAAACACTCATGCAAATCCAATAAATACATATATATTTCTAAAATACATTTGAAATCGACAAGAAGTCATTTTCGTGCAAGTTCTCTGTTTCTCTCCCTCAACTACTTAATGCACTGATCCTCTCTTTGGTTTTGGCCCTCTGATTCCTACTTCAGACAGAGATTCTTCCCAACCCCTATTCCTCTAATTTTCTCTTTTGATTTTTTGAGACAGTTCCTCAATGGGGGGATTCTTTATGGAGAATCTGTTACCACCTTGTCACTAAGGAATCTATTACAGAGTATAAAGCTCCATTGCTAACATTGGTGGGCAACCCCTTTGTATGTATATTGCTTTCTTTTCAATCATTCCATGATGTATTTCTTTACATAATAACCCGAGGCTGCTAAAGGTGTGAACCATTTTGAATACAAATCCCCAAACTCTTCTGAATTTGGACATGATTATTCTGGAATTTGGTTGATTTCTAGCTGACTAATCCTTGAGTAGAATTTGGAACACCTGTTAAATGTAATTGCTCCTGTGATAATCACAGTCCGTTTAAAAACCCACAATGGAGAATCCCTCTGGCAGCTTCCAGGATTCTCAATCCTTCTACAGTATCAAAAGGAGTTTTCTTCAGAAAGACTTTGTGTTACTACATCATAGTGTACATTAGCTGGGCTCACTTTTGGAACAAGGTTTTGATATCCACAGCAATTCATTTGTGTTTTGTTGATGAAAGGGCAGGATCAGAGGCACTGCCTTCCCTTCTGCTCCCTGCGGACTCAGTGTCACAATGATTGTGAGCTCCAATTTGTTATTTTAATCCAGATAGAACTCAGTCACTAATCAGTGCTGAATATGAATAATGACACCAAGTCCTTCTTAGGGAGAACTATACCAGTTTTAGCTGAAAGTGGAGGAGAGTGGGAGATGCCTGTCCCCTCACGGAAACCAGATAGAGCTGACTCTTTCCACCTGCACCTTGCCCTAGCACATCCTGAGCACTAGGTGAATGCCCACTCTACTGCTGTACTCTAAGCTGCACTGTTTTCCACCTGCATCTCTGCTGTCTCATGGTGACAGGTCTCCATTTGCACACAGCCCTGCCTGATAACAGCCCACATAGGTGTGTTCGTGGGAGGTTCAGCTTCTTTATGTTATAGTATGGAACTGGTTGTGCTCCCTTAATCCTTAAGTAGGCAGAGCAACAGCCATATAGTTCAGATAGCGGCTGTGATGAATTACTGGGACAGGCCTTCCAGCAAGTCTACTGCCTACCTCGGTCCTTCTGTTACACTGTGATTGGAGGACAGCTGAGTGGAGGTGGAAGAATTCAGAAGCTGGTTTGTTTGGCTGTTAACCAACAAGTTTTTTTGTTTGTCCTCCACTCATCAGAGTGAGAAGAGTTAAAGAATGTGCCAACTGGTCCCTCCGTCTCCGAGTTTAGTTTGGGAGATATGATCAATAAACATACATAAAATTTCCAGGTAGTTCTCATGAGGAGAGGTTACGAATCTTTGATGCAGACCATTGACTTATCAGCGGAAGGTTAATGTTGGTGGTAGCCCTTATCTAATAAAGAGAACTCTAGCCGCTTATATGTTGTATGATGATCGAGTTTCATAAAATGAATTAATTCATGAATCCCTGGATTGTCAAGTTGAATACTTTCCCATGTTTTTTGTGCCCACTGCAATTTCTGCTCCTAAGTAATCACCCTCTGGATAGCTGTCACTCACATGTTTTTTCTCGCTTGATTAATTTTATATGTCTTCAAATATTATGTAAGTGACATCAGACCCTTCTGAGGATCTAATCATCTTTCTCATCTGTATTATATGTAAATGAATCATACATATTTTTGTAAAATGATGGTTTTAATTGTGGAAAATAAAATTCTGATTAAGTCTTTGGCATGACTCACCAGGACTGACAGTGAATGGTTTCTCTTAGCTATAACTATAGTACTCTTTTAGTGCTATTAACTCTAGTACCCCATTGTTTTGAAATAATTTGAGAGTTGTAAAAAAATATTTTAAAAATGCCCCTCTTTCTTTGAATAGATGATTATATGCTATATAACCACATATCACACTGAAAACAAGGAAATTGATGGGAGTTAATATGAACAGTGTGCCTGGTTTTGTACCTAATCATTAAAATGCAGACATGTTATAGTTTGCTAGAGAAAATGAAAATTTACTTGGAAAGTTAAAAATACCCAGCTGGAAATCCTAATGAGGACCTACCAGCCCAGATTCAGAAGCGAACCAGTTAGATGCAATGATTAGTTGTACTCAACTAGCAAATATCAAATATCTGTTGAATGCTATATGCAAGATATGCAAAAAAGCTTTCTGTTTAACTTTTATGCAATCCAATTTATATTTTAAGTTTAATTATTGGGTACTTTTCTATATAAGGTATATACACAATCTATTTTGTTAAATATTAATAAATGGTTTACTACCAAAATACCTATATACATTAGTATTTTATAGTAATGTGATCAATATTTTTTGCACTTATCATGAGGCCTGGCATGACTTTCTTATCCCCCAAATTAAAAATTTTCCCCTAGTGTTGACATTTCACAGGTTCTTCTGTTAACAAGAATATGTCATTTGATTGTGGAAAGGAGTTGACTTTCCCTGGTAATCGAGATGATAGGGCTAAGAGATGCCCTGACGGTGGATGCTCTGAGGGTTCTGTCTTCTGTCTCCACAGGGTCCTGGGTCTCGACTGTTCCAAGAGGAACAGTCTGTCTTATCTTAACTCTGTCTTTATCTTCCCAGGGTCCACTCTGCCCCACAGGACACGGTCAAGTCTGCTAAGGATGTAGATGTTGGAAAAGGGAGCAAACGAGGGTGCTTAGGGAAGACCGGAGGGGACATTCTTGTGTTATGCAACCTCAGTAAGAGCTACAGAAGTGTTTTCAGGCGGAAGAGCACTGCTGTGCATGACCTTAGTCTGGCCATACCACGAGGCGAGGTATCTGCTGCAGTGTTTACCCATTTCTCTTGGGAACCTGTGAACTCTGGCTGTAGTTCTATCTGGGGTAGTCTTAGAATATCTGAAATCACAACAAAAAGCAGCCTCTGCATTCCAGAGATTCCCACCACGTCACAGAGGTAAAGTTGGAGACAGGAGAGTGTAATGCAAATTTGCTGACTGATTCAAATTTTATTTTTGTTTTATGATTCTTTAAATTTTGTGTATCTGGGTTTTGGTAAGTGTTATTTGACTTTTGGGATGACTTTGGTTAAGTACAAATATTTAAAAAAATCCAGTTGAAGAAACCTACTTCTTCCGTTTATTTAACCTGCAGTTTTCCTTGAGTGCCCAGTTAAATCCATCTCTAACACTGGTCCTCAACCTTCCCTAATTCTGCCGACCCTTTTAATATAGTTCCTCGTGTTGTGGTGTTATGGTGTTTATCAACCATAAAATTAATTTTTTGATACTTCACAATTGTTATAAATTGGTAATGTAAATATCTGATATGCAGGATATTTGATATACAACTCCAAAGGGGTCAACACCCACAGGTTGAGAACCACTGATCGAAGCATGCTATTCTAGAGGGTTAAAGATTGCACATACCACAGCAGCTATGGAGAAATCTTCAGTCAGAACTGGCAGAAGCGGTATAAACTGACTCCTTATTTGGACTCAATACATAAAGGGAAATCAATCCTGGAAATGATTATCTTTAATTAACTGTTAGAAATAAAGAGGCACCTTGCATGCTTGGAGAAACCCAGTGGTTATATGGCTCTCTTTGCTAGCCATGCTCCTGCTGAGCAGATAATCCAGACATGAGTACTCTGGGATACACAGAAGCCTAGAGACCCAGTGGGTAAAGCTATTTTACGAAAGTGACCTAGATTAGAACCATGGTTTCCTAGGACAACTGGACAAAATGTTAAGGATTGTTTCCTAGTTATTTTGTTTCTCCTAGTATTTTGCCAGCTCTGTGAGCCTAACATTATTGAATTTTGAATTAAAGTTAAATCAATTTAAATCAATATTAATTTCTTACTATCTATCCATGGCTGTTTTAAAGGCAGGAGAAGAAAGAGAGAGAGAAAGAAGGGAGGGAAGGAAGGAAGGAAGGAAGGAATCCAGCCTTGGAAGCAGGCATGATGTTTTTCAAATTTGAAGTTTCTTTTTGGATGTTTGTTGTCAGTATTACAATCAACTGGAAGAAAAAGAGGAAAAATCTCAGTTCAGATCAATTGTTAAAGTTTCCATTGCTTCAAGGCCCATTGATGGTCCACCTCATGAAGATAGGAAGGCATCCTGAGAGAAGCTGCTCACCTCATGAGCAGATGCTGTATAGGAAGGGAAGGACCAAAGTTCCAATAGTCCCGAAAGAGCTTAATATCATTGATCAAAAATGGCAATTAGGCACAGCTCCTCGTAATTCCCAAGTCTGGAGACCACATCTTTAGCCCATGAGTCTTTAGGGACTTTCAGGATCCAAACTGTAGTGTGATCTCTCTAGGATTTTATGCACAGCACAGTTTAAGTTGCCTAGATGGGCACACCTTGTAAGAACCTGTGAAGAAAGCAGAGATACCTGAGATGTGTTCCCTGTGCCTCTAAGAATCAACAAGCTGGTTGGAAACTGAAAACCATAAACAAATATCTTATCCTGTGTTTAGACAGGGTTAGAAATTACTGAGTCATAGTCTTTAGTGATGTACAGCAGGAGTGTAGAAGACTGTTACCACAATGGCAGGGTTATCCTGGGCTCTAAAGCAGAGATGTGGTCTGGACAGGCTGATAGGAACATCTCAAGTCTCAGGTGTGGTAGGCCTGATAGAAGTGACATAAGGCAAGGTCTGGCATGAAATTGTCCCCTATAATGAATCGGGAGGAGACCCAGTGGTGGGGAAGAAATATGACTGAGGCACATGGTCATTAAAGTTATGACATTGTTCAGAGGCACACAATGAAGGTAAGTAATAGGTGGGCATGAAGGCAAAAACACCGAAACAGTCACTGCATGATCTGTATGTGGGAGGAAGCTAGATGGTGTCAGTGATATTAGCACTCAGACATGAGAAAACATGCTTGGGAAGATTAAGCTTCCAAGGAGAAGTCTCAGGCACATCATACCCAGAAGTACAAAACAGGTACCCGGTCTCCAGAGAATTGGTTTAGAAAGCCATTTTCATATAGAGTGTAAGATAAGATTGAAGAAAGAAACAGGTTGACTGTCAAAGTATGAAATTGGAGGTTGTTTCCTTACTTATTACCAGGATTTTCTTAGGCTTTGAGTATAAATTGGATTTACAGCTCCTTTGATAGAAAAATAAAGGCATCTAGTTACCAACAAGATCTATTATCTACCTGGTTGTCATCTATTTATCTATCCATCATCATCTTCAATCAGTCTCTCTATATAATCATCATCTATTATCTATCAGTTTTCATCTATCTGCCATCTGGTAATCAATTTTCTATCATTTATTTATTTAACTTTTTATACACCCATCTCCATATTTATCCACCCATTTTCATCTCTCTCTCTCTCTCTCTCTCTCTCTCTCTCTATATATATATATATATATATATATATATATATGTGTGTGTGTGTGTGTGTGTGTGTGTGTGTGTGTGTGTGTGTGTAGGTTACTCAGAGTGGAAATAGACTAATTTTAAAAAATATACAAAAATGGAACCAGAAAGAAAGCAACTTCTGCAGTGACAGACCTTCCAAAGATATTACCATGATTATCTCTGGATAATTTGGATTATTGTTACTTACTACTCATTCTGTTAAGTCTTATATACCCAAATTTATCTTTCTTTAAGTGCTGATGTTTTCATGCACAACTGCCACAAAAGTATTTGAAGCATAAAGTGCCTTTTTACATGTTCCGCACTGTAATATCACATGTCAGAAGCATCAGTATACCGTCAAAGCAAAGGCCGTTTGTAATATAATATCGGATTACCGCCATACTTTGTGTCTAACTTCATGTTTTCTTCTTAGTGCTTTGGGCTCCTCGAGTGAATGGCGCTGGGAAGAGCACACAACATTCAAAATTCTGACTGGTGAAATTCCACCCAGTTCAGGCTATGCCGTCATCAAGGACTCCTCAGGCGGTTATGATTCAGATTTAATCATTTTCTTGCCACTTATGATGATAACAAAATCCAGGAATATCCCAGCATCCTCAGGGTCATGTGGAAATAAGATTAGAAACACCTATTTTCCTCCAGTCTCATTTTCTGTTTGCCACTTACCAAAGGGGTGACTAAACCTCCCAGTGTCAGTTCAGGGACCGGAGCTCAACCCTTGTAGCCAAGAAGACAAGGTATTTTTCTCAATCTTATAAATCTGTTGTCATTATATGCATCGTGCCTGCCATTTTTAATTGAAGTATGCTTACATTATTGTGTGTTTGCATCTAGTTTGGGCTGTAATCTATGTGTTCACATATATCTGGCTTTGGCTATAATCTATACGATGTAGAAAGATGCACCATGTCCATTTAGCAGAACAATAGAACCAGGGTTCTCCCTCTGCCTATGCCCCTAGCTAGCCATAGATTTTTTTTTGGCCCAATTAATGCTACAAGTTGATTGGCATGAGATCTCATTTTTATTTGTACTTCACACACTTTTTCCTGATATACCTTTTGTTCTTTTTAAAATGGTATTATTATTATTGGTTATTTATTGAAATAGAAATTCTTAATTATGTTCCTGTAATGAATCGTGTGTGTGTATGTGTGTGTGTGTGTGTGTGTGTGTGTGTGTGTGTGTGTGTGTGTGGTCTCAGCTTATAGTGAAGTTAATTTTGTTCCCCTTGTGCCACTTGTGGCTTTTTGAACCTTGAGTAGTGTAAGTGGGTTGTAACTCTGAGGGGAAAGGTTTTCCCAGTGCACATGTTACAGCTCTGAAGAAAAAGGTATCCTGGCAGTTGGGAACCAAGGAATACCACAAAGATGCACAACAAACCACGCAAGAATTTATTGAGAAAGACACAAAGAGGGTAGCTGCCTCTGCTCCAGAGAAAAAGTAGCAAAAAAATCTGAGAAAGAGGCAGGCTTTATGTTGGTTTTTTGGGGGGGGGGTTGGGGATTCTATTATGGTCTGGGATTGGTGGGATTTTGGGGTTTGTTTCTGAAGGGCAGAGCTTGGCAGTCTGCACCTTGAGGCGTTGGAAGCTGTTAAGGTTGTTAGAGTAGTCTGGGTGGGGTTGTACTGGCAACTCATGCACCTTCAAGGGGTTGGGCTTATTCTTTAAAGTAGTCTGGGTGGGGTGGCCATTAACTAGCATACCTTAAGGGACTTACAAGTAGCTCTTCCCTTTCTGAGGTCATAAAGCTGTTACCTGATCTTTTCCAAAGATTCATCATTTTAATGTATTTAATTTATATTGGAATCTTTTGTAGCTGAAATATAATTTATTTCCTATCTGAATACTACCCCAAATCTTTTCTCTACAAAATTCCTTTGTTCTCTAGTCAGCAGCCTCTCTCCTATCATACTGGGTCCTTGTTTTGTGCTGGGTGTTTGGCCTCAACTGCATTGCTCCAAGGAACATCTCCATGTAGCTCTTCCTCTTCCTTCTCCCTTAGTTTTTATGTGTGGACTCTTTTAACTGAGTCTAGGAACCAAAGTAGTACCAGGCAAATCAGTAAGAGAATATCATAGAAGTTTTTATATTTTTTGTTTTAGTTGACAATGGATTCTCTCCTACAATACATTCCAACCACAGTTTCCACTCTCTCAACTTCTCCAAGTTCCCTCCCAACTCCCTTTCTCCCCCCAGATCTACTCCCCCTTCCATTTTCCTTCAAAAAAATAAAAATAAAAATAAAAAAAAAACTGGCCTCCAAAAAGACAACACCAAATACTAGAAAAAAACAAGATACAATAAGACTACCAAAACCTCCTCCTCCCGTTTGATTGACAAGTTGAGCCAAAGCTAAAGAGTCATGTTGTAGGAGGGGCCTTTCAAGTTGTGCCCCTACCGGAACGCCCAGCATGGCTCAGCTTATGCCCTGAAATAATTACATCGGAAACTATATTCATTTAATCACTGCCTGGCCCATTATTGGCTAGCTCTTACATATCGACCTAACCCATTTCTGATGATCTGTGTATGCACCCCAAGGTTGGCCTTACCGGGAGATTCTAGCCTGCCTCTGTCTGAGTGCTCTTTGGGCATCATGGCGAAACTCTTCTCAGCTTCTCTCCCAGAATCCTCTTCTGTCTCCTCCACCCACCTAAGGGGTTGGCCTATCAATGGGCTCAGGCAGTTCTTTATTTTAACCAATGAAATCAACAGATAAGATACAGACCCACCTCCATCATTTTCCTTACTCTGCTGTTTTAAGCTCAAAAAGAAAGGCTTACACTAACTTTAACATAGTAAAATTACATATAACAAAACAGTTTATCAAATAAGAATTACAGTTACAATATTTATATCTACTTTATCTTTTATAACATCATAACTAAAAGGAAAACTATATAACTAACCACTCTTCACCTCCATCCAAAGACTCCAGAAGGATATAAAAACTACAGTAAACAAGAAGTCCAAAATTCTAGAAATGACAGAGACAACCGCTGCCTGGACAGTCACCCAAAGTTCCTCTGTACAGTTGGGGCATCCATCTTCAGCCTTCAGGCCCATAGTATCCAGCAGACAGTTCCATGAAGCAGGAAATTTCAAAGACAGTTCAGTCAGTTTCTGCTGTGTCCACAAGCCCTGCAGAATGTCTCTCATAGACTCTTTTATAAATCAGGAACCCTGAAAGATCATCTCACCTTTAGCAAGTTTAGGCGTCCTCTCTCGCGGGTTCTTTGTGTCCAGTTTATGGATCAGTCCAGGCAAGAACAGCCTCTGCCCAAATGGCTATCAAACTCACAAAGGATCCTCTTCAATGCCCATCTTCCTCTTTGAAGTAGATTGGTGTTGCCAGAGCAGATATGTCTCATTGTCATGAAAAGCCCTAAATTATTAAAATATTAAATGCCATATTCTGTAGTCCTTGAAAGATATGAAGAATGCCTATCTGAAATATATCTCTATATATCTAGAAAATCTAACTAACATGACTTTACAATACCCTGATCAATCAGAAATACATATACATATAACAAAATTGACTTTAAAATCCACACCAATGCAAATTATTTATATCTATGTCATATCCCCCTTTAAATGTAAAGGAACATTTATAAATAATATTTTGGGAACATGGGCGCAGTTTTTTCTCTCCAAACTGCTTCCTGCTGAATGGGGGCTTTGCTAATTAGATCTTTTATGGTATAACCTGTGTGCCAGGGTCATCTCAGTTGGCAGTTGAGTGAAGTAATTTTTTGAGGGTGTTCACAAAGTAACCTTTCAGGAGGGCGTGGTCTATCATACCAAATCGGAATAGAAGAAATCCATAGGGTCTGGTCTCAGAAACAAAGAAGACCCTCTCCAAAGCATCATATCCTTAGACCCAAATTTTTTGAAATCGTAATACCCTTATATCCATTCTGGTTTAGCTTGGCAGCCCATGTAATAAAATGTCTCTCTGTATTTAGCTCCTTTTTACAGTCAAAAATTTTAAAGAAAACACAATGTACATAATCCAGACCTCTAGAATTTTCCATTTTTACGTGGCTTATTTTTATTTTATTTCTTTAATCTATAACTATCTGTACCTTAAAGACTTTACCTTTTTTTTTAAAGGCATTAACTTTATTATATATATATTTTTTTCTCTCAAGCCTACGTACATTCATCCAACAGTGTGATCCATTTGTGGTCTGTCTGAATCTATTTTATTGTGAATCTGTAATTTTTACTATCCAGGAGCATTTTTTAAAATGTTAAGCATTTCTTAAAAACTTAAGTTGCAACATGTAAAGGTAATACGGTACTGCCTGTCCTGTAAAAGTCTAAACCTTAAGTGCTGTTATCACAGTAATTATGGTTGTTCCTGTTTGAGACCAGCTCAGTTCAGCTTGGTGGAGCTTGAGCTGCCTGCCTCAGAGCCATTTGGTGCACCTGAGCTGCGCACAGCTCCAGGCACTCAGCAGTCCACATTGCCACTGCTGTTTCATAGCACTTTACTCCAAATGCTCCATTCAAAGCTCTGCTCCCCCAGGAGCCAGACAGAGATCGTAATGGCGGCACAGCCCAGAAAGCCAGGCATTTTAAAATGTTGTTCTTCCTGCTGCTGAGTCAGGACAATTTCTTTGCAGTACGCAACCCAAAACAGCAAAAAGCTGTCTTAAATTTTGTCTCTGTCCTTTTTAAGCCCTCTCAGGTTTTTAAGTGGATTTAGCCCATCACGTCCGGGCGCCATCTGTTGTAGGAGCCAGGCCTGGCTGTGCCCCTGTACCCGGCCGCCCGCATGGCCCAGCTTATGCCCTGAAATAATTACACGGAAACTATTCATCACTGCCTGGCTCATTATTGGCTAGCTCTTACATAACGACCTAACCCATTTCCAGATCTGTGTAGCACCCCCCAAGGTGTGCTTACCGGGGAGACTTTAGCCTGCCTCTGTCTGGAGTGCGGGCATCATGGCGACTCCTTCTCAGCTTCTCTTTCCCAGAATCCTCTTCTGTCTACTCCACCCACCTAAGGGTTGGCTTAATAATGGGCTCAGGCAGTTTCTTTATTTTAACCAATGAAATCAACAGATAAGATACAAGACCCACCTCCATCAGAGTCAGAAACACACATACCCCACTGTTAGGAGTTCCACAAAAACACCAAGAGAACAGCCGTAATATATACCCAGAAGACCTGGTACAGACCCTG
>CAWTZC010000805.1:0-10491 GCA_963919715.1 Microtus obscurus | reverse complement strand
CTATACCATTTCCCCCTTTAAATGTAACCGAACACTTATAAACCATATTTGGGAACATACGGCGCTTGATTTCTTTTCTCTCCAAACTGCTTCCTGCTGAATGGAACGTCGTTAATTAGGTCTTTCATGGTATTATAACCTGTGTGCTGGTTTCATCTTAGTTGGCAGTTGAGCAGAGCCAATTTTCTGAAGGCATTCACAGCAACCCTTCAGGAGGCGTGGTCCATCATACCATATCGGAATAAGAAGAAACAAACGGTCTCATCACTCTGTGAAAATAAACCAACTCCTTTCCGAAGTATCTGTCCTTAAATCCAAATTCCATGTCAAGGCATTTTTACAATGTCTATGTTGGAGTTAATTCAGCAGCATTTATAAGCAAATATCTTTTAGCAGCTCTTGCTCCTTCCTCAGCATTCAAATGATTCAAAAAGAGCATAATAGCATACAGTATCAACATTCCCTGTGTATTTTCCATCTTTGTACAGCTTTGTTTTAACCTCTATTTCGTTTATTTTTACTTTTAGCTTTGCTTTTAAGCATATATCTTTGACCTGGACATTGTAGACCAGGCTGTTCTTGAACTCTCAGAGATCCGCCTGTCTCTGCCTCCCAGGCATTGGGATTAAAAGCGTGTGCTACTACGCTTGAACTCACAGAGATCTGTTTGTCTCTGCCTTCCTGAGCCTTTTCGGGATTAAAGGCGTGTGCTACCACACTTTGAATACAGAGTTAAATCTCCACCTCTGCATCCCAAAGTGTTGGGATAAAAAGGCGTGTACTACCACAACCAACTTCTCTTTTTTTTTCCATTTTAACTCTTAAAACTTACTTTTAAACTTGCATATATTTTTAACACAGTGTAAACCATTTTAAAATTTTCTTTATCTTTGAATCTCTTTTTTACTGTATCTCTCTCTGTTTTTGACCATAGGTCTTTAATTTAACAAGCAATCTCAGTAGGACTAAAAACGTGGCTTTGTGATAATGTAGCTCATTCCGCCAACTTTTTACCATTCTAACCTTGTGACTGAGGTACCGGCCAAACCGCGATCAGTGCCACAAGTCTACAGTGTTTCAAGGTCCCTGCCAGCAGTGAGCTGGCAGACAACACTCAAGTCCTCTCTCTGTAGCCACGACCCTCCTGCCTCAAACAGAGTTGCTCTGGCAGATTAATAAAGCTTCAACATTTTTAAACGGCGCAGCTTTTTCTGCTAGGACTGAAAAGAGCATGCATTCAGCTTTTAGAATCAACAATGTTTAAGTGTTTCGTGCTTCAGGACCTCTTAAAAGAGCTGCAAGGCTTTGCAGCTAAAAAAAGCTGACTGAATCCAGAAGCCTCTCTTAGATGAGAGCTTGTAAACAGAGCAGACCCGAGAAATCGCTGCTACCAAAAAACATACTTCTCCCTTTCCCAAGCTTTCTCAGACTTTCTGTGGATTCAGTTGTCCACAGACAGGCAGCCATCTGTTGAAATAGGAGCAGCGTGGCTGTGTCCTCCCCCGCACCCGGCCACCGGCATGGCTGAGCTTCGCCCCAAATAACGAAACTGTAATCTTTTAAACACTGCTTAGCCCATTAACTTCAACCTCTTAACCCATTCCTAATCATCTATGTAGGCACCCCTGCGCTTACCGGGGAGATTCTGGCCTACGTCCATCTTCACTCGAGCTCCTTAGCGAGTGTGCCTCAAGAGCTGGGCCATCCTGTCTGCCCCTAACAGGAGGCTGCTGTCTCTGAGCGGAGCTCGTGCTTCTCTGGCACTTCCTCTTCCTGTCTGCATACTAGTTGGCTCCTCTATGTTCTAGCCAGTGGGACCAGCCAAGCAGTGTCTTTATTTTAACCAATGAAATCAACAGATTGATAAACAGATTGATATATGACATTTCCCACATCCACTCATCTCACACAGTAAGTAATTGGGTGGCACCTGTTCTCCTGTTCTAACATCTTCTGGGCTGGCTTGCCCGCACCTGTCTCACCAGTGGCAGCCCTACTATACTGCTCATATGAGGTGCAGATCTCTTTCTTGTGACCTCAGGGACAACTCTTCCACCTGCCACAGGACATAAGAGGAGAGCGTCAGCTTCTTTTCCCACATCACCATATGACAGATAAAGGGTAGGACCAATCTTAGCTCGGATTCTTGGCTGGCTCACTGGTGCCCCTTTAGTGGTGTGGCACTATGTGCATATCTGCTCTCCCAAGTGTTGCAGCTGGTAAGGGGCAGGATCTGCACATGACAAGGGAAAGGAGAGAAATCTTTCCATTGCTCATGCCACCACATAATAAACAAGGGTGCCAACTTGTTCTTCATTCCTTTATATCAAATTTGTATTTCCTAGCCATTTTTTTAGCTCTTCTTGTTTCAGGATTGTACATACAGTTCCACAACTATTTAGCTGACTGCTTATTTTCTTAATGTAGGGCTTCTTTGTTCTTTGTATGTTCTAGACACGGATCCTTTGTCAAATGAATGGATGGCAATAGTTTTCTCCCATTCTGTGGGTTACCTGGCCACTTGCTTCACAATTTCTTGGGCTGTACACAGTGTTTTAGCTTCACCGGAGCCTATTTGTTAGTTGTTGGTTTTATTTCCTGTGCTACTGAACCTTATTCAGAAAGTCATTATTTGTGCCTATAAGTTGAAGCACCCTCTCCTAAGTCTTTCTTTAGCAATTTCAGGAAATGAGGTCTTACAATATACTTTTCATTAAGAATTGAAATTTGTGTATGTGGAGCCATGTAGTTCATTCTTCTAATTCAGCTATACAAGACAATTTTTTAAGATGTTAATTTTTCTCAAATATGTATTTCTGGTCTCTGAAATATCAGGTAGCAGCCATAATTCCTTGACCTGTATGGTCTCCAATTATATTTCATTAATCTACATATTATCTCTGTGCTAATGCTGTGCTGAGTTTATTGCTTTAATAACACATAACATTTGAAATCAGGAGTAGGGATACCTCCTACAGTATTCTTTTTCTTCATGATTGCTTTAGCAATCTTTGTTCTTTTGTATTTCCCATAAAAACTGTTCATTTACAAACATGGAAAAACTATGTTTGTAAAAAATAACCTCTGTGAGTTCATATTGTATTAGTCCTATTGTATCACATCAAAGATGCTTCTTTTAGTAGTGGATAGTAATTAACACAGAGACACACAACTGGACAATGTGCATAATTTTACAAATGGCAGGAAGAAGGTTAATCCTAGACTGTTTATTTTCTGTACAGAACATTATTTTCATTCCTTAACCATCCTTACATAATGGGAATATTTTACAAAGGATTTGCAGGGCAGAACGTGGTCTGTGAAAGCAGGCCTAAACTTGGAAATTATCAATGTGGGTTTAAAAATACATGAATTTTGCAAAATTTTTAAATATCTAATCCATACCCACTTTCAACAATCAAAATTTCTTCAATATTTTTAAATGAAAAGTTGTGCATGCATGTGTGTGTTTTATTATTGTGTGTGTACACAATGTGTGTTGGGGTCAGAGGAAATCAGCAGAGTTGCTTTTGTTATTTCCACTTCAGTTTCTGGGGAAAACTCAAGGTATTGAGTTTTCTACCTATCCCCTAAGCTCAATAACAACATGTCTTAAGGTTCAAATAGTATTCACAGATGAGGAAAAAATCATGATGTTTGTCTTTCAGAGTCTAGTTTGCCTCATTGAGAAATGCTTAATTTCAGCTCTGTCTGTTTAACATTGAATTTCTAAACCCCATTTCTCTTATTGCGGCTAATATTCTACAGTGTAAATATGCTACAGTTTCAATATAATCCTTCACAGATTCATCATCTCTGTTGTTAACATTTCTGGCTAGTGTGAATAGAGCAGCAGTGGACATGGATGAGCAGATGTCCCTATGTGTATAATATGGAATCCATTGGGTATGTATTTGTGGCTGGGTCAAGGACCACAATACCTGGTATGAAGGATTAAAACGAGTAATGAAATAGAAAAGATAAGTAGGTAATATTTGTTTCATAAATAACATTATGACCTGGAAACCTAGTACTATAGAAGGTTCCTAAGATTATAATATATGCACACATACATAAGAGGTTAAATTGGAGTTGGAATTTTCTACATATATGAACAATTCACCTAAAAAATCATAAAAATCCCTAATTGTAATGATGATTACTTCTTTTGAAGTGTTGGCCAGTAAAACCCACTGGGCTCCAAACATTGCAGAAGTATTGTCATGGGTCTTTTCACCTCTACAAGTTTACAATAAAACACTACTTCCAAAACAATCTTTCATAGAGTATTACTGGTATGACCCAAGTTCATCATTTCTCAGCTGCTTTCATTATGCTGGAAGGTGTTATATATGCTATCCAGTGGAAAAGCCAATCCCATATATCCACTATAACCCTTCAGACTACAAAAATGCTTGGCCTTGCCAACCATCTACACAATAGTGTCTTGAACATTTTGGAGTCATCGATTATTTTGATTGAATTTGAGCTTCAGTATACAAATGAACCTGTATCTGCACCATTATCCGGGCTGAAACCTCTTGGCTTTACTAACAGAGCCCCCAAGAGAAACCCAACACTATTATGGGAACTAAATGACATGGTGTTAAACCAATTCCTAATAATCATTATATAAAAAGTAAAATGTATCCACTCTACCCTCATTAAAACTTCTATTTAAAATAGAGTGGTGATTAAAACAGTAACTACTTATTTTACCCAATTGACTATACTTATAAATTAAAAACTACAGAATAACACTCTAAAAGGAACATATATACTATGTACTCTCCCAAGGTTCATGATCTTACAGAAGAAGCTGATAGAATGTAAGATGAGGATAATAAACAGTATGTTTTGGACCCAACAGGGCACCTGTACAAGTGAGCTCTTATCAGTAGAGACAAAAACCGGTGCATGTCCATGCCTAATAAAAACCAGCAGGGGGGAGAGGGGCTAGGCACACAATCCCTCCACCCAACATGACCACCAGCATTGAAGTAACTTCTAGGGGGAGGAGTTTTTTTTTTCTTAGAAGTTAACCCTGGCAACTCAACCGCATACTCTGGTGGAGGGCCACATGTACAAAATGGGTGAAATTCTTGAAGGAATAAAATGGATACAAAGTTGGTAGATTTCTACTGGAGGAAGGATGTATATTCCCAAAATATTTATAATCAAGATAATACATTTTGGAAATATTTTATATTGTTCTATATTCATTTTCTTAATAAAGCTCAGCATTAGCTCAGGTCAAAACATATGTATATTGAAATTGTGAATTAAGTTTAAGTTTCTCATTTCATTCTTTTCCTTCTCTTCCCCTTCCTTTCCTCTGCATCTTTTTTCTATTTTCTGCTGCATCTGGTGGGACAGATAACCCATATTTAGTGAGAATATTATTTACTTAAGTAGCTTTCATAAATTAAATCCTACATACTTATATTAAACTAAATATCCATCATTATTATAAAAGTTCCACCACAGAGATTAAAATTAATCTCAAATAATATTGTTGTAACATACATTAAATATATATTTAATATGTGGGAGGATGAGGAATTCTATAAGTCTGTGACTATTTAGAATCATATTCTACCAACAAAGCTCTTCCACACATTTATGCAAATTCAAAAAATATTGCAAACAAACAGGGGCAAATCTCGTAAGGATTTAAAAAAAGCATGGCTGGAGTACTGAGGTTTGAAGGAGCGTGGCTGGGTACTGAGTGTTTGATGGAAGCGTGACTGGGTACTGAGTGTTTGAAGGAAGTGTGGGTGGGTACTGGGGGTTTGATCGTGTGGGTGGGTACTCAGGGTTTGAAGGAAGTATGAGAGTGGATGCTGAGAATTTGAAGGAAATATGTGTGGATACTGAGGATTTGAAGGAAGTATGAGTGGATACTGAGGATCTGAAGGAAGTTGAGTGGATACTGAGGATTTGAAGGATCTGTAGATTAATACTGAGGTTTGAAGAATGTTCTGAGTATTGAGGGGTTGGAAAGGCATGGGTGGATACTAAAGAGTTTGAAGCAAAGTAAGACAATCTCCTAACCTGAAAATTGTCATAAACTGAAAATGCTAAGGTTAGAAATCTCATTCATCAAATAATAAAGGCATTAGTGGAGTAGTTTCTGAGACATTTATTTTATTTATTGCTAATGGCCAAAGTATTAAAAGGTCAAAACTTGCACAATGATTGATTTGTTGCCTGCTCCAAATAACCGAATCTACTGTGGAGTTAAAGCCACTACCACAAGGAAAAAGCAATGCTTTATTTTATAGTTATTAACCTGACTAAATGGTAGGAATGATAAACTCCCTAAAAGTGCAAACTTATTTGATCATTTGTTTTTCAAATTAAATCTATGAAAGCATTTAGTATCAAACAAGTCACACAACGAACTAGAAATCGTCGATTCTTTATTGACTGAAGGTTAAAAGGAGTGCGGGTGAATTATAGAAAGTCACAAGTTATAACAAAGTTGTAATTGCCTATTTCTTTTCATAATCAGTCTTTAGCTACTGAGTAAAGTTTAGAGATTTGTGTAGACAAAAGTAAGCCTTTGCTAATCCATGAATGTCTAGTAGAAACCAATAGTTAACATGTATCTAAAAACAGTCAATCAACCATGCTCAAGATAGGTAACAGTTTCAGAAAGAAATTATATTTTACAGAGAAAGTATTATATTAAAGACTCCAGCATTCTTAGATATCTGCTCATTCCATGTAAACTACATACAGTCTTTATGCCATGGCCAGGATGGAGGAAACCTCTGGAAACTGAGAGCTTCCGATCTCACTGAAAACGTTTGTGACTTTGAGCAGCTTATGTCTACTCATGAACACAGTTTTCTTTTTTCTTTTTTAAATAGCTATATGTTAAAACCCAGTAAGTTAAGTTCCCTCTATTATTTTTTCTCTTGTCAGAGGATAAATAACATGTTTTCTAAAACATATTTTTTACAGATTAATGCATAACCGCCAGAAGACTTGATATGATCTCCATGGTACTTTTCTTAGAAGATAAACACTGATTCTGTGGTAGTAGACAGTAGAATGGTGATCAGTATGGGGACAAGGGTATTAAGACAGGTTACCAAAATACATCTTGGGAGGAGGAATTACTTCTGTTGTTTCACAGCTTAGTTGAATGACTATACAACTTATTATAATAATATTTATATAGAACTCTTCTTAAAAAAGAGATGAGGGGAAATAAACGATAAAGTTTTCCAGAAAAGGAACTTCTTATTATTCTGATTTCATCATCACAGGATATGTCAATTCTATCAAATTATCACTTAATACATGTGAAGGAGCTGTACAAGTTTGGCACTTCAGCCTGCCCAGCTCCTGCATAGCTGGCTTCACCCAAAATAATAACACACAAATTGTATTCATTTGAACATTGCTTGGCCATTAGCTCTAGCCTCTTACTTTTTATTTAACTCTCACAGCTTGCTTAACCCATTTCTAATAATGTGTGTAGCACCACGATGTGGTGGCTTACCAGAAAGATTCTAGCCTATGTCTGTCTTGGGTCGGAGAATCATAGCAACTGCTCCATTGCATCTGCTTCACTTCCCTTCTTCCCAGCATTCTGTTCTGTCTACTCTACCCACCTGTTTCCCAGCCTACCAGGCCAAGCAATTTTCTTCTCCAAGCCCTTCTTGTCCACACATTCATAGAGGTCCAGTTTGATCACATGCTCCCATCAGTCCTAGTCCAGCTTGCTTTGGTGAGCTCCCATTAGATCAACCCCACTGTCTCAGTGGGTGGGTACTCTCAGCGGTCCTACTTCCCTTGCCCTATTTCTCCCTCCTTCTATTCCTCATTTGACCTTGTAAACTCACTTGACCTCCAATGCTCAATGTGGGTTTCTGTCTCTAGCTTCATCTATTGCCAGATGAAGGTTCTTTTATGCTATCTAGAAGCTAAATAACAAGGTAAACCCAAAGAATAACATATGGTTATCCTCCTGATATTGGAAGACCGATTCCCAGGCAAAAATTGAAACTTGGGGTGGGGTGGGGTGAGGTTAAGGGAAATAGGAAGAAAAAGTAAGAAGGAGGGATGGGGAGGTTGGGGAAATGGGATGGTTGGGATGGAGGAAGAAGTGGATATGGGAGCAAGGGAAGTATTATATCAATTAAAGGATCCATTTTAGGGTTGGTAAGAGACTTGACTCTAGAGGTGTCCCCAGGTGTCACGGAATGTCTTTGGGCAGCTGAGGAGAGAGAACCTGAAACCTATCCTATAGCCATACTGATTGCATTTTTAAATAGGAAGAAGTTCTTCCTATTTATCCATAAAATATTTGAATAAAATTTTCCACATTTCTTACTATGCAGCCATGATTAATCCTGGAAATATGCTGGCAAACTTGTGCAGGTTGTATTCCAGGGCATTTCAACTGATAAAAACTAACAATTAACTTGAGAAACTACAATAGGCGTGTCTATTTGCTACTGGAAGCATGTAGGCATGTTTGGATTAACCATGTTCCTTTGCACTTACATTTTTATAGGTTTGAACAGGAGCACTCACACTATTTCATAAGATTGACACCACAATAAACAAACAAAATTCACATAAGTTACAGTTAAAGCAATGGAAGAAATGAAGCAAATAAATATAAAAATTTTTGTCCATTAAATAACAATCACCCAGGCAATATAAGGGAATTAAGCCAAATTGTTTTGATTTTTATCTTTTATTCATTTTTACAACAAGGTCTCATTAGTTTTCCCAGGCTGGCTTAAATCTGCGATCTTCTTAACTTAAGTCCCCTGACTAACCTTACAGGCATCTGCACACTTTACTCAGTCCTGAATGGCTTTTGAATGAAGCACATGCTCTCAACACAACCTAAGAAAGGAATTGCTAACTCAGTTAGCATTCATTACCTTCTGGCTTTCCAAATTATATCAATCTTTATTGAGCAAATGATTGGGTTATTCCAATTTTTCGATCTTAGTGAAAGTAAAGGAATTAACTGAAGATATTACTGGAACAGGTTGTGCATGTGTGAGACATGGAGCAGTCCTGCCTTTACTAACCCCATCAGCACACCAACATGTCCTTGCATTTGTTTAGGTGAGCTTTGCTAGGTCGCTCTAGGATATATGCCGTGAGCAACAGGATAAGACACTGCTGCCCAGAATGCACAGTTTGTCTGTCTCCTTTCACCTGTGCGAAAATTTCAGGAGCATGAGAAGCAAGTCCTTCACATTTATAACCAAAAATCCATGGACTCAAGGAACAGCCCAATGAAGAAAGAAGACCCCATTGGGGCTGACTGACTCAACCAGAGCTGGTTTTTCTTATTTAGTCAGAAGCCATTAAAACACAAAGTCCACAGGAACCTAATCTCCCGCATTTTTACTGAAAGCAATCTGAGCTCTTTGAAGATTACTTTTGGTTAGATTAAATACCTTATGACATTAGGTAAGGATGTAGTTTAAAACGTAATATTAAATCAAAAGAAAAATGAATAATAATAAAAAAGATTGGCTTTGGATATAGTCATTTGAATATAACAATAGAATATCTAATATATGGATTAAAAATGGGAGAGGAAAACACATTATAAGACTTACTGTGCTGAGTTAAGGATATTAGCAATTTATTTGTGTTAATCTAAAATTCCCCTTAAGTTAAAAACTATTGGATACTTTTATATCAAACCATACACACAGGTGGCAAAGCAAGCCTAAGCCAGGTGGTGCTTCAGCAATAACTGAGATTAATGCTCGGCTCCAACTGCCTTCCATTAGTCGTGTTTCCTGTGATTTCAGCACTGTGTCCAGCAGGCTGCCAATGACAGAGGGGAATTGGCGGCGTCTTGGTATCGTAATAAGAGATAAAAACCTCTGAGGTTAGAGTAGAAACATGTTAAATAAGTAAGTGAGCTGCCACAGGTCTGTGTGAGGTGGAGTAACGGCTTCAAGTTTGCTCTTCACTAAGCACACAGCTTCCCACTGAAAAAGCATCTGGAGGAACCTCTCTAAAGGTCAAAAGGTCAAAAACGAAATATCAAATGAGACTGGGCAATCCAGATTAGAGAGTTGAGAGCTCTCTCTCTTTCACCTACCATCACCTCCAATGAGAATTCAATGCAACTGAAAACACAGAATTACAGAAATAAACTTTTGTCCAAATTATACAATTATTTGTGTTGAAAACACGAACTTAATCAGAACTCCTAAGATGGAAACTTAATATATCGAGATAAATTACACATATAAACATGCTTGCTTTTATATGCAAGCTGTGTACAAATTAAAATAAAATATGAAAGCATTTCACATTATAATTTTCCAAAAGTCAAGAATAAATATTTCTGTTACAGATGACATTAAAATAAAATACTTGTATTTTTTATAAAAAATTGGTGCACAAATGGAAACAAAATAAGAAAGAGAGTATATCACACTATTAAACCAAAATTTTCAAATAAATCTATTTGTCACCAATCTATAAAAAAAT
>CAWTZC010000804.1:0-27147 GCA_963919715.1 Microtus obscurus | reverse complement strand
AATTTTCAGAGAAATTGCCACAAATACATACTTAACTAATTTTAAAATATGAGGATGAATCAAGCTGCCATCCTGAATGTGAAGAACACAATTTCTTCTTATTTTATTCACAGGAAATACACACACACACGTACACACACACACATACACACACGCACACACACACATTCATACGTGTATGTATGTATATATTTATGTATATATATACATGAAAGAGAAAAGCTTTTATTATCGAATTACTAGGAAGATTTATTACATTTACATATGTATCTGATATTCAGCATTAACACTTACAGAAGGTCAACAACTAAATTAAGACTTTGGTTCTCATTCATTTATCATTTCCTTTGTCTAACTCAAACTTGTAACCTCAAGTCTTTATTTTTCATTTAAAGACTCACACCTTTCTGCAGTGTGTTCCTTTCCTGAAAATTTCTTTGTCTCTTTCTTTCAGCTGACCCTGCAGTAAAGTCAACTTCAATAGATACAGTCTTTGCTTTTCAGCTTCCAGAAAGGAAGGACACGGTCTGGATGGGCATTGTCTTTCACTAATCAGAGAACTGGTGCATATCCTTAAAGAACATTTCCCAAATGCTTCTTATAGAGCTACAAAAAACAATTTCACTTTTAAAATAAATTTTATTATTTTTATATAATATATTTTGATCACACTCCAACCACGCCACAATTCTCTGTACCTCCAACACATTCATGTACTTTCTCTCACAGAACAATGTATTAAAGCATGCATCTGACTAAAACCACTATGGGTATTTTCTTTTCCATTGTTCTAGTTGACTTCCTGGAATGTCTATAGCAATGAATACAAGGCTTTTCCTTGAAAACCATAAAGCCAGTAATGTACAATGTGTGTTTTGTATGCTATAACAAATAAATGTATTTCTCAGTGCATCTGCATTTCTCTATCCATTTACTCATGCTGCCCTATCATCTCTTTGAATTATATACCATTTCCAAAGTAGGCCATGTTAGCATGTTTACAGGATATTGAACACAAACCTATCTCAGTCTAGAACGCTTCTTTCCCCTACAGTACTGAGTACTACACAGCCAAAGACTTCATTCCACTGTCCTTTTCCTTTGTGATTTCACTTTTTCATGGTAATGTTAATGACTGTACTGATTATCATTGCCAACCTTACATTAACTAGAGTCACCTAGGAAGAGGGAACCAAATTGAAGATTTACCTCCATCATATTGGTCTGCGGGCAAGTATGTAGGACATTTTCAATTGATGTAGTAGGGTTTAGCCAGCTGTGCATGGTTGCTACCTCAAAAGGTAGTCCTGGATTGTATAAAGAAGAAAATCAGTAAGTGGCGTTTCTCTAAGTTCTCTAATTTATTTCCTGCTTTGACGTGTCTTAATGATGGACTATAACTTGTAACCTAAAATAAACTCTTTCTTTCCCAAGTTCTGTTTGATCATGGCACTTATCAAAGCAACAGATAAGCAAACAAGAGTAGAAACTGTTACCAAAAGTATGGTATATGATCACTGTGAACCCTTTGGTTTTGGGGGAGGACCATGGAAAGATTCTGGATCTTTGGACTAGAACAGGTCATGAGTTCTCAGAGCATATAGAACAATTATAAGAACTTTGATGATAGGGATATTGACAGGTGAACAGACAATGGAGGCCTGGCTTGTGTGATTGTAGAAGGAAACAAAGACTACATTAGGACCATTTATGTAATATTTTAGAACCAGTTCAACTACTACCACAGTAAAGAATTTATTTTGTAAGTAGTCATGCATATGATATTAATCTTTGAAATACATATAGACCTTTGTAGAATGGAACTTGAATATTAGCTTAATATTATAAAGAAAAAAAGTCTTTAGTCTGAGTTTAACAGCTAAAAAATCTGACACCCCAGAAAAATGACTGAACCATACATGTGGTTTCTTGTGGTTATCAATACAAATATTATTTTGCTTACCTGGAAGTAATCATACAAGAAAGCATTTCTTAAGTTTAAAACATAATTTTAGATAGTCACACAATGCATTTCTCCTTACGAGGGAGGTTTGAACAAGTTGATTAACAACTTTCAAATACTAGAAATACTTTTTATAAGGAAAAATGGTGGTCACTAAGAACTTAGGTGTTCCCTCCATACAGATTATATTGCTCTAAGTGGGTAGGGATACTGTTTGATTTTCACAAAAGAACTGCTGCCCTTTTGAAATTCTTAGAGATACTGAGTTACATTAAATTATCAGAACATGACATTTTTTTGTAATCTATGAGAGAATCAGACTCAGTTTGAGTTAATATATAGATGACAATGACCTTTCTAGTGATTTTTCTATAATCGAACACATTGTATTTGACCCTACATTTCATCTACTTTTTCAGGGAAGTTGAAGCTTTTCATGCAGCTTCTGCCCACTGACCATCAAAGACGCTAGGTTAATGTGTTCTTCCTACAAAAGGGGTCATAATCTTATAATGGCAGGAGGCAGTTGCCACTTGACTTTTAATCTCTTCCCCAGCAAGATTACACTTCCCACACATCAAAGTGATAAATGCGAGGGCAATTTGTCATGCTCTCCTGGGTGCCTTTATTCGTGGAAATGGAAGATGAATTTCCACCTGTTCATGCCTGTGTAAACCCAGGGTAGAGATCCTTGTCAGACATTCTTATTTGTGGAGTAGAGACAATACGCCCAGGAAGCAACCGTCTTCTTAGGTTCACCTGTGGAAGACAACAATGATCAGACAGTCATGCAAAATATCAAAGGTGGAAATTAACAGGAAATAAAAGCTTTATAATTGAACTTTCTTTGTGTGTAGGATGTGTGTCTGACATACAATTCGGGCTTTCGACAAGCTATTTTTTGAAATTTCCCATTTTAACTCTAGGAACTGATAGAAAAAAATACTACACAATTTACCAATTGGGTAGTGCTTTCATAGTTTCAAATTCTGGTTTGTTGAGTTTCCAGATTTGTTTCTGACCCCTAAAAAAAGAAAGAAGTATTACTTATCTGAGAGGTAATATTTGGATTAAATGGTAAAAGGCAAATTTATAAAGTTCACCTCTTGGGAAGCACTTTAGATGTTAAAAATAAAATAACTAGTAATAGTGCTTTTCACCATGAAATACAGCCATTCGTAATGGTGAAATGCACATATGTGATCCTTAAAAAATATTAAGAGTATCTTCTTTGTGCTGGCAAAGCCGTGATGCTAGCTTAATACTTCTTCCATACAAAATAAAAAGTGGTGGTCACATGGTCCTTAAAGTTAATGTTTATGATAAAAATAAAATCTATCTTTTGGGGAGAAAATAATACTTGTTTTCCTATTCAAACCATTACTGACTCATTGTCTTTCCTCAAGATGGGTCTGTATAAAACTTCTTTTTATTTGGTATCAATCTTTCCCTAGAAACAGTTGTGATCAGGTCTAATAAAGCACCCCTTTCTTGGGGAGTTTCTCACTTGTGTGCAAGAACAATAATACACAAATAGAACAGACATTCTGGACTTACACTCTGGATAATTATTACAAAGGGTGGGTTCAATAGGCAATTTATAGGCTTTGGGAGATGAGAAAGCTATACCTGCTATACCAGGTAGAAAGGTCAGAGGAGCTCATGGGTGAGTAATTATTTGGCATTAATTATAGAACTTTGAAGAAATGAAGACTCTATTGCAGTGATAGAGACAATGCTAAGGATGTTGACATAATTTATTCCTTAAAACATCACTCTGTAGTGTAGAGGGAGCATTTGGAAGGAATGTAAGAAGTGAGATAATAATTTCTTTTTTTCTTAAAGCACATCACAAAATATTCAACAGGCTGTGTTAGATAAGCAAAATGTAACAAAATCTTTGTCTTTGTAGCATGTAAAGCCAGACATTTATACACATATATATGTATGTATGTGTATACACACACACACACACACACACACACACATACACACCTACACTGGTATTGCAATGCTCGAGGCAGGTCAAGAAGAGCATTTGTAGGATGGCTACAGTCAAACTGAGGGCTGAAGGAATATGAAAAAGCTAGCTATGTGTAGATGCGAAAGAGCCTAGCTGAGAATCTGGTAGAGTAGGTGATACGAGATACATTTTAGAGAGGGTTGTCAATTTGGTGTTGGATTCATAAACAAATATGGATGAAGATGTTAAGAATGCATCCTAGGATTGCTGGGAGGAGGAGGAAAGCTACTTTTCTCTATGGATTGGACACTAATGCCCTAGTGGATGAACCCGTACGTTTGTGCATATGAAACAGAAAAGAAAGGAAGACATAACATAGGGAGGGGTGTGTGTTGCAGGGCATCCTGGAAGGAACTGGAGGAAGGAAATAAAGGTGAATATGATAAAATACATATTCTACATGTATGAAATTTTTAAAGAATTAAAAATTAAATTAACAAAATTTCTGTCAACACGAAGTCTATTATTTAAAATAGATTAAAGATGAATTCATTTGAAAATAAACTATAGTAGGTTATTGAGAATTTTGTTCTCTTGTAAAATTTATAAAATATTTCTTAAAAACTAACTATAAGCTAAGAAGAAACTGTATTGTATTAAACTCCAAAACATAATAGTTACATAAGCAATGATTTGCACAAATAGGAAAACACATTATGAATAATTATATAATCTAACCATTTATAGACTTTTTATTGAATTATTAAAAGCATTTAGGCTATTTAAAATAGAATACTAATATATTGTGAACAATATGATTTTTATCTATTCTAATTTATAAAAAAATAAAAAAATATGGATATATTTAATGATATTAACTCAAGAAAATGGTAGTGATATTTTTGAATTCTTAATATATATTTGGTGTTATATATTATATAGCTTTTCAGATATTAGCAAGCTGGATGGCCAAAGGGTTAAAAGAAACACAAACTCATGATGATGGGAGTAGTTACGTCTCCTTGGTGAGGTGTGGATTAAGGCTCTCTGTTAATAAAGCTGCACACAGTCTCTCATAGCTAAGCCTGTCTGCTTTCTGAGTTGACTTAGAAAGTGGTACCTTTTGTCTTCCTTCTTTCTGGCTTTCTGTTTCAGGAACTGGTCAAAACCTGGGCCCTCCAGGCATGTATACTGTCTCTAAAGACACTCTCAGGCATAGGACACTCACAGATATTTCTTACTATGCAGACTCTTACCTTCTAATTCAGAAAACATGACTTTCTTTCTTTTGCCCCCTTTCCCTTCTCCCAGGCAGAAGAAGAACTTCCTTGTTTTGTTTTTTTTCTTCCAAACCCATATAAAATTGTCTCAAATGCTGAGAACCTGAAATGACAATCCTTTATTTCCATGTACCACCACGGCAAGTATTTCCTTTAAATAATGGGCATCATAAAAAATGATACATATCTTGTGACATCCACCTTATGTGTAACATCCATTTTGCAGTGCATGCAAGCACGAAGAAGTTAACCCATTTGCTCTAGGCTAAACAGCTTTAAGTGGTAGCCAGAGGTTGCCTAAGCAAAGCACTCTGGGACAGGTCTGGCATCTTTAACTGAACTGGTAGTGCCTTGGGCAGGAGAGTCCACAGGATTAAAATATAAACACATTAAAAAAACTTTAGAAACTATGCTGACTCTTTTGATTACCATCTGGCTGCCTCAAAGTGCTTCTTGAATCAATCTAAAATCAATTATCTTTTTGAAATTTAGTTTTTTAACCTGTATTGTCAGGAGTCTACGGTAACTACTCTACTCTAGGACCATCTTAAAATGGACCTCATAGCAGTTTCCTTTGGGCTGCAAGGGGACCCACAGACCCCTCCTTCATCCTTTTCCTGGCAAGCAATTATTGTTTTATTGAAAATCTGTTTACTTCTAGCAGATCTCCTATAAATTAAATCTAAGCAACATTTCAGATGCCTGCTGTGTGTAAGAAACACTTAGATTTCTCCCCAGTTATTAACATTGGAAAGATTGAGAAAGTTGAGTCCTTTGTTGGCAGAAGTGGAATCTATCACTTTGAAACTTAACAAATTAAAAATTCTTGGAAGAGTGTAGCTGACCTCTCTGTTTATCATTTATTAGTGGCCATTCACAGGCTTTCCTTGTGTCTGGTTAGAATGGTCCTTGTGAATTTTGCATCTTGTTCACAGCCACTGAGATACATTATCAGTGAGTTTTGCTTGTCTGGTTGTGTGTTTGCCGTCTAATTCCTTTTGTGTGATGTAATTATGTATTTTTATAATATAAGAACTGGAAAAGAGTGATTCTGAATGTAGTTTCAAAAAGGAAACAAAAAGGGACTTGTTCACAAAGGGAAATAGCAGTAAGTGGCATTTATTCTTGTTTGACACCAAACATATTTAGGCATATCATTCACCTGAATGACCTTTGATGATAGGAGATTCCAGGCAACCAGACTCTGGATGATGAAGAAATACATTGTGCTGTGGAGACTCATGGGGATGGCTTGGTCTGAGACTTAGCTGAACTCTAAATTATGGTACCACCAAAACTGATGCTAGTGGCCCCAAGCTTTCTGAAACTTGATCCAAGACTGACCTGATACTCTAGGCCAGATTCCAGCAGTCCCAATCATTCTCTACATTCAAGTCTTTAAGTTTGCTGAAATGTAAATTCTCAGCCAAAAAATTTCCTTGTCTACTTAATATAGCAATTTGAATAATACCAAGAGAAAATGGAAGCACAATTATAAGCTTCTTCTAAATTCGGAACTAGTCCTATATGCTATTTTTATATGTATTGTTACCATAGAGCTCAGATAAAATTTAGTATTCGAGTACCATCTCCTGAGCTCCAAAAACAGCCATCTGAATGCGAGCACTCCATATCTCTGGCTCACAGAAAGGATTGGGATAGGAATTATAGAAAAAGTTGGAGAGCAGGAATGACTTTTTAAAGCGACTTCTATTAAATTTTATACTAGAAATAAAAGTTCAGTGTGTGAACAATAACAGGGGTTATGAACAAGCACATAACAGGATGAACATTCTCCCATCAGCCTTAATGTAAATAAGTACTCACAGGCTCTCTCCATCCATTTTGCTAGCATCATTCAGAGACAATTCTTTTCAAAATCACTCCTAAAATACCAAAAATAAAGATCAATCGTCATTTCCCCTTACATCCTTATAAAATTCCTCACAGCTGGGATACATTATGAACAGTTATCTATAAAAAGGCAAGGAAAGAATGTTAAACTGTAAGTACTAATTACAAATTATAGAGAAAACAATACTACCCATTAACATACATGTTGCTATACTTTATATTCAGCTAGGGAATCAATTACAGTCAGCCCAAGCCATGCTGTCTGAGTATAAAATATTTTAGTTTTGGAAGTTAACCTAGAACATGAGGTTTCTTGTTCTTTTTACAAAACTCCACAAAGGCATATTTTATAACAATTTTGTGGTTGGAAAATATAACATAATTTTCCCAGTGTCTAGACAGAAGCATGCATATTTCATTATAATCTATAATTGAAATATCAGCTATATCTACATTATGCATACTTGTGTGACAGGAAAAGTAGAAACATCATTACCTTGTTTTACATCTCAAGTTTCTGAGGCTCAGAGAAAATCAGGGCCCTGACCAACACAGGGTACAATTCTCTCATGTCTACAAACTCTAAAAAATGCTTTTATGCTTCGAATTAAATAATCCAATTCTTCTATGTGAATACTAATTTGAAATTTCATCATAAGCTACTTCTTAAAATACCTATGAGTTTGGTGAATTATAAAAATGGAGTATCATTTTAAGTTAATTGAAATGACTATTTCTCACCAGCTCATGAGTACTTCTTCACTCATTCACCTACTTAGCAAAGTTTCCTTAAAGGCAATGGATTGAAAATATTCCATTTTTTTTGTGAAAAACTGTCTCAATATATGGAGGTTATGTATAGTCATATATATTTAAAAATGGCTAACACATGAGAAAGATAAACATGCAAAATACTGAGGATTGTCAACCAGAAATGTGAGGTGACATTTTTGTCACAATATGCCAGTTATGAAATTAATAACACATTTTAAAATACTGGGCATTTTCTTTTCAAAAATTAAAAGCAGGAAAATTCAAAGTTCCTGCTTAATAAGAGGCTGGCAATGTGTAAAATCTTTAGGTAAAAGTAATTCCTTTTAAAATTCAAATTCAGAATTTTAATTTTAAAGGATTTATTCATTTTACATACCAACCATAGTTCCCTCTCCTCACCCCCCCCCCCCCCCCCACCGTATCAGAGGGTAAGGTCTCTCAAGGGAATCAAGCAAGCCTGGCATAATATGTTGAGACAGTACCAAACTCCTCCTCCCTGCCTCAAGGCTGAACAATATATCCCATTGTAGAGAACTGGCTCCAAAGAGCCAGTTTATGCAACCTAGGGTAAATCCTTGTCTAAAACTCATACTTTTTAACAGAGGAGGAAGCCTAGAGACAGCACAAGTGATCCCTGATGCCAAGATCCTATGGTTCCTTCCACCTATTGAAAGGAAGGTAAATTCCAGGCTCTTGCACCCACACCTTGTTCTCTCTGTTAAGTTGCTCAATGAGCCAGTCTGGAATATGACCAGGCTGGTATGTCCACATAAAGACTTTTTTTTAGTTTCTTTTTTTTATTTATTTTTATTGAGCTCTACATTTTTCTCTGCTCCCCTTCCTGCCTCACCCCTCCCCTTCAACCCTCTCCCAAGGTCCCCATTCTCCCAATTTACTCAGGAGATTTAAGAGAGACATACATAGATCTAATCTGCATGGGTAGTAGAAAAACACAGAGACTTGTAAAAATACTAGCATACTTTTGGACTGAAAATGGAAAAAAAAAACCTGAAGAAAGCTTATATATGATTTCAATACTTTTAATTTGTGTATGTGTTAATGTATGTGTGCTTCTACCTATATTTGTATTTATGCAAATTTATTGAAAATTTAAGCAATTTATAAATTTTAGACTAGAGGACAGCTAGTTGTCACAGTGGACAAAAGCCCTGGCCATGCAAGCCTGAGAGTCTGCGTTTAGTTTCTGGAACCCAGGTAAGGGTGGAAGACAAGAACCATGTCCACAAAGACGTCTTCAGACTTAGACTTCCTTTCATGCACAATGGCACGCTAACCCACACCTGTGTACAAATACATATACTAACAATATGTTTAAAAAGTAAGAAATCAGTTATGAAATAAGTAATTTTTATACCTTGAAATTTATTTAAATTTACCAAATATATCTTGACCATAATGACCCTCTTTCAACTGCATCTGGCACTCCCTCTGTACACCTACCTCACAACTTCATGCATTTTTTCTTGAATAACCTATTTACCACAGAGAACATGGCTATAAAATGCATAGCTGTTGAACCCATGGATTCACAGCATCTGTCTTTACCAGAATAATATCTGCACAAGATCAAGCCTGTTAAAAATTCCAGTTTGGGTCCATAAAGGACTTAGAGGACCCATTCCTTGCTGAGGAGGTATTCCCAGTAGTTGTTCACTAGGTAAGGAAAAGTGCATTTTTCTTTGTGGGAAGCAGTTATTGATAGCTTGTCCACTTCCTGGTGGATGATTGCATACCAATGTGCACATAAACTTCGTTAGCTGTCCCACTGTAGGTGCAAAGTCCATCAGTCTACTAGAACTGTTCAATGCATAGGTGTCACTAGAAAGCCAACAACATGACCTGAACTCCTTCAAACTACCAATATCCATACCCTCCAAATATACATCACAGACCACTGTGAGGATAAATGGGACACTGAAGTCTAAGATGTGCTTACTATACAATGGAAAATGGGCCAGTTCCTTTAAATCTTGGATACCTGTGGCCACAATTTTCTCTACCAACTGGATTTCCTAAGTACTTTGCCTGATCAGGTGTCCTCGAACACCAAGTGCTCTGAATAAATCCTATACTCTCAATTACAAGACACAACTAAACCCAAATCTCCCCCCAAATCTCTTCATCTATACACACACTGTCATGGCAGAACCCTCACTCGGGTTGAGGTTATCCAACAATCCCTTTCTCTTCTCAACTTAACTGAACCCTCCTTTACTATCTCTTTTTCTGTGCCTCTCTTCAATGCCCTCCCCTATCAGAAGTTCCTCTTGCCAGTGACTCCCCAGTTGCCAGTGCCCCACTCCCAACTACAGACTGCTTGTTCCAGGTATTCAAACTCCCCTTGGAGATCTGGAGACAGATTCTCTCAAACTTCCCACACCATCACCCCAAATTTGTTACCAACCATCACTTTCACCATTTATCAACAATCTCCAAATCATCTATGTTCCCTAAATGTCTCAATTTCAAAGGCCACCAGGGAATCCCAGGGAAGACTACTCTAGTATAATGAAAGTCTTTCAAATTATATTTTCCTCAATGCAACTAGATCCTTTTTTTTTAGTGACAGTCATTCCCTAATTGGCCAGTCTGAATTCTACCTGATCCTTTAAGAACTTGTCTCTCCAGGGCTGCCTTTCTGCCTATTGTGGTGTAAATAAATCTGGTCACCGACTTAACTGGAACCAGTATTTTTTAAAGTACTTTAGGGTGTTCTGTTCTCACAACTCCAGATTTTAAGGCCAAATTATACTTCTCTATAGACACCATAGCCCAGTCTCTGGCCTTCTTCCAATAATACTTTACTTCTATGGCCCAGGTGTTCCTCCCAAACCGCAGAACCCTAGAACTCTTAACAGCAGAAAAAGGAGAAACTTGCTGTTCCTCAGGGAAGAACTTTTTTATTATCTCAATGAGTCAAGAATAGAAGGGAAAAATACTTTTAAACTAACCTGCTTTTCTGGGAACAAGCTAAAAGGGAATCCCTTTTAAATTGTGGCTCCAGAAGCTGGTACTAGTTCCCCTTAATAAACTGGGTCTGGCCTTTTATGGACTCCCTTTCATTATTGTTTTTCTATTACTTTTTGCACCTCTCTTCCTGAACTGGCTTTACTCTTTTTTCAACCAAAGAAATCTGATCAATAAACAAAACTATTAATCAACCATCTTCAGTCATTACCAACCTTTCACCACTGCAGGTGACATCATTGTTTCTTCATCTGGCTCAGGAACACCTCATCAAGGCATGGATACATTTCCTTGATGGTCTGTGAAAGGATTCTTGGCTTTTCAAATGCCCTTCCGCACATCAGATGACTAGTGTGAGGCAATCACCAATCTGGCTTCAAGCTCCTCGACTCAGTGCTTACCAAATTTTGTGCTTCCCTTCTAACCTTCTCTCTACCTTTTTGCTAGCTGTACCAAATTTTGTGCTTCCCTTCTAACCTTCTCTCTACCTTTTTGCTAGCTGGACCCACTTTCAACCCTGTTAGATTAATGCCTCCCTTTTTTTTGATCATTGCTGCTATCAGCAGGACATAGCCAGAAGAATGATGCTCATTTACCCACCACTCAATGACCAATAATAAAGCAAAAAGGTGGGAATGAAAAGTTTTTACAGGCCTAAGCATGGCAAATATGGCACCTACTGGTCTTGCTCTTACTCTTTCCCTCTCCCTTGCTAATCCATTAGGTTCCCACCCCCACCCCCTTTTATGCACTTCCACATTCTTAAAGCTAATTACAGAGATCAATTCCCCTATTTGGCCAATTTCTTATGCCTGACTCATTCTTGAAGCTGATTACCAAGGTTCAACTATCAAAATATCATGTTCCAGCAATCAAAAATCCCTTTTTGGCTATCCTGATTAACATGCCCAATCCGAATTTACCAACCCATCCTGGCTCATTCTAACACAGACCTCCCTCTTTTTCCTCTTAAAATGACATCTACAAAGTTATTTGCTTCTGTTTCTGCCTGATTCAGATTCAGCCACCATGTCTTTTTGCCTTGGTTAATAAAGGATAATTTTGTATTAGAAATTGATGCTTGGGTGTGGTCTGTGCCTAATCCGGAATCCAAAGGGAAAAATCATTCAGTGCATTGATCCCTTAATCAATGCCTTCTCCATCCATCGGGACATAAAAGAATGTACATAAAAGGGTACAGAAAACAGAATGTATTCCTCAGAAGACTTTGGGTTGCCTAGCTTGAGGGTGTTATATTATCTTGGCATGCTTTAGAGTGCCTGTTGAAAGATTGTCAGCAAGCTCTATAGCCTGGCAGCTCTCAGAGGACTTAGGGGTGCTAACCAAGAATGGTGCCTTGAATGAGATCAAAAGGCAGGCTGTGATGAGAGTGACAGAAGCAGCAGAGCTATTTCTTTAGCAGATCTTGAAGGCTCCAGTCATGAGTCCCTGGTACAGCAGGTCTCAGAAGGCTGCAGAGACAAATTCCCTTCTGCAGGAAAGAGTTCCCCTGCTTGGCCTCATTGATTCAGTCCCCAGTGACTCTGGAAGGTTGTTGTCCTCCTCTTCTTCCTATTTCAAGTTATGTTGGGCTTCTACATAGTTTTAAGAGAACGGCATTTATGGGACACCTGTTGGATCCTGTGTGACTGAATGTGGGTATGCAAGTCAGATTAAAAGGAAATAAAATGCAACCAATCAAGAAAGAGCTGTCAAACCTATTGGGGGAGGGAAGGTCCCGAATCTCCCTCAAAGTTCCTAAAAGGAAAACTGAGCTTTGCTGCTACCTAGACTAAAACTTCACCACTTCTACACGTTAACTGTCAATCCTTTAGTAGGAGCTTCCACCGTGTGTGTGTGTGTGTGTGTGTGTGTGTGTGTGTCTGTTTGTCTGTGTGTCTGTGTGCATGTGTGTAAAGGGTGTTTACTCTCTTTTGTGGATGTTGTATTAACGACTAGCCACAATCTACTCCTTGTAGTTTCTTTCTCTAGGGAGTTTAGCCTGGTAGTTATTTGAAAGCTTCATATTGGGGGCCACAACCTACTGCCAACAGCACAAAACTAGAGTTTTACAGTTGTACAAAGACATCTGTGTTGTCTCTGATCAGTAAAACCAACAATAACTGGGCTGGAGGTCATTGACTGGTGAAGAGTGCTTTCTGCTCTTGCAGAGGATCCTGGTTAGGTTCCCAACACCTGTATGGTGGCTAACAATCATCTATACCTCTATCTCAAGTGGAGCTGATGCTATTTTCTGGTCTCTGAGGGCATCAGGTATACACAGCAGTATATATATATATATATATATATATATATATATATATATATATATATATATACATATATATTCAAGCACATATACAGAAAAAAATAAAATCCAGTCTTAAAAATGAAAGGTAATAAAATAACAGAGATAGCACTAAGTTTTAGCCTCTGGAATTACATGAAACTAAATGACATGATGTCTTTTACATTATTCAGGTGAACGTTGTGCTCAGCAGGTGTATCTTTCTCCGTTTAGGCACCAAGACCTCAGGATGTTTTCATAAAACCGAGGTTTCTACTTATTTGCATCTCACTCATGAGACATGACAAAAAATTGGGTGTGTTCAGGTGCCAGACTTCACTGTATCATTTTTTGGATCATATTCCAATGAAGGAGATTCACCACATATTATGCTTTGTTACAGAGAGCTGGAGAGAGATGCCAGGTGGTAGAGGAGAAAGACATGAACAGCCAGCCAGAACCTTGCCGTAAATTATGAGCCTCATGGTAAAATACAAAATAATAGAAATGGGTTAATTTGAGATATAAGTTCTAGCTAGCAATATGCCTAAGTGATTGGCCAGGCAGTGTTTTAATTAATATAGTTTTGCGTGATTATTTCAGGTCTGGGCTTCCAGGAAACAAACAAACTGCCTCTGCCTACAATGATAGAAAAGGCAGTCAGTTAATTTAATAGATCCGAAATTATGGAAGACAGCATTTGCTCTCTAGCATTTAAAGTGAGTTAGCAGGGGAGAAAAAGAGGGAAGGACTGTGTGGAAGATCATTTTTACAAAGTAGCTGTAAGAACTAGAGAAAAAATGCACATGAGTTCTGTGATGAAGTAGGGAGTCAGTAGAATTTGGGCCAATTTGGGGCTTTTGAAATACTGCATTGTGTTTCCAGAGTCCCTTCCACAAATACCCCTCCCCTGAGGATAGTTCGAGCAACTTGTCCAAACTTCTAAGACAGGCAAAGGAAAGATAGTCTGTCTAAAGCAGGATATCCCAGGCAGGACCAATCAGGAGGGAGTGGGCCCTTTCCCTTGCCTATAAATTATAGGACCCAGAGACCTCAAGGTGGACGCCCACATCTGGAGACTCCCATGCCTCTTGATGCGATCCATGTGTCTGTTCTAATAGTTGGCCTGTTCTTCTTTTCTTTGTGGCTGGTGCTTCTCAGTTCCATGTCAATATTTAACTCAATTTCACTTTAATGGCTGGCCTCAGGATCTGTAACTGTTCTTACTTGGTGTCTGGATCTTTAAGATTGTTGGGGAACTGTGGACCCTCAGACCCTGAATTTTCTATGACCCCTTGCCTGCTGGAGTAAACAGCTTTTGTTCCTGAGCTTGCAGATGCTCTGGGCACAAGACTCTCATGAGTTACTGATAAAAAGGAAATGGATTCTTGAGGGCTTGCAGCTGAAAAATCCCGAGAGTTAGGGTGTGTCCATTAGTCAAGGAGAGCCCTATATAAGCTGCCCTGGAACATGATAAACGGGGCATTCTTGTTTCAAGAGCAACGCGTGTTTCTGTGTGTTCTTCAATCCCCAGAACCTTGCCTGATCATGGTTCCAGGTGGTTCAGGGGCCACATAAGATCCATACTTTATCTCTTCAGTGGCTGCTACTTTGCCATTCCCCCATCAGATCTGTAACTTTTCCTTTCTCTCGGGACCCTTCAGGTCCATGATTCCAATCTCTAGCTGTCAGTCAGTGGACCTGTACTCTTTCTCTGACTTGGCATTCTTGAGTGGCTCCTCTTTACAAACTATATCATTCTTGTTCATTCCATGGAATGGACTGAACTGTACTTTTAGACACCTTTAATAGTAATACCCAGTTTAATGATGTGGTTAATACTTGCACCCCCCCCCACCTTTGTACATGTCCACTCCCACGATGATCTAAAGAACTATTGCTGGAGATTAGCTGCAAACTAAAATCCTGCTAAGGAGATGTCAGATGAAAGGCAGATGCTTTACAGTACTACCCACGGTATCAGAACTAAAAATCTTAGAAAAAGAATATCTGCTGATGTTCATGCTTCCTGTGGTTCAATTGCAGAGATTTTGAAGTTTTTTAACAATTCTTCCTCACTTCTAATGGCATTGTGATACCTTAAGATGTCTTTCCTGCATCTTTTAAGCCTGTCCAGTAGAAAGACCTCTGTTTTGTTCTTGTGTTCCTATAGATTTTGCATTATGTAAGTTACGTATTCCATGTTGAACCAGTGGCGCAGCTACACAGATATAAGTTTTTAAAAAGCTTTTGTCAATCATAGGTAGCCAGATCTTGACTCTGAAATGAGAAAATGTCACCTCAATAAGAAGGAATGTATCTCTTCTAAATGTATTGCAGCTTCCCTCTCAAGCAAGTGAAGCTTAAAAAAACGTCACTTTCTTTCTTTCTCTGATTCCTGATGGCCTTTTGCTTCTGAGATTTTTAGGACAAACAAAGATGCCTTGGAGCACTGTACTCCTTACAGACAGCTCTAGGGACGATGGCTCTAAATCATCAGTAATTGTGGAGATAAGCTTTAGCTATGGCTTTACACAAAATTGCTTGCCTATTTTCACTTTAGTCCCAGGAGCTGATATAGACAGTAAACAGTCGAAATCAACAGAAAATAGTAACTTATCCCTACTATATTTCTCCCCATTATTTTAATCACATTGACAGAGTGTTTCATATTGATTTGAGGTCAATTATTCTGCTCAAATAGGTATATATGAAAGAAGTCAACCTCAAGCATTATAGAGTGAAATACTATTTCTCCACATAGTGAAAACTTTCTGTTCCTTTTAAAATTGGTGCTCATAGTCTCCACGAACACAGCAAGAAAACTTAAAAGATACTGCAGAAAAGAAGTTGAATATTTGCTTGTGTGTATGCCCTTTTTGGTCATATAAGAAAATTTACCACACTAGATGCAGCTTGGACTGGTTTGACAGGCTAGGTTAGGTGTAAATGGTGCTTTTAAGAACTCTCACTAGCCTGAGACAGTAGATGTGATAATGAACAGATTAACATTCAAAACAAATACTGTCAGCTGGGAGGGAGGTCTGTGGTCACATTCTCTTAGGAAGGCTTTCTCCTTGCCCTTGTAGAAATCAGTTGTATGCAGATGCAGCAAGCCCTGTAAATTGCAGAATCAGAAGCCTGCAGTGGCTGATGTGCTGAGGCAAATCCTGCTTCAAATGCAATCTCAGATGATTTCACTTTTAAAAGCATCGGCCACATCACAGACTCTTTGATCAAAGTTTAGGAAGATGCAACCTTTATTTCCATTTAACTTGAAAGTGATTCTTGCCCTCTGTTCACATAACAGTCTTCCAAGTGAGCATGTTTGCCGTGAACAAAGACTGGGCTCATTGTCTAATTCACTGATGTATGGAGCATTGTACATTTTAAAATCAATATGCTCTAAAGTTCAAGTTCTCCGCTTACTGATGTGTGCAAGTGCTTTAACACGAAAATAACTTCAGTTGTCTTTTTGTCATCATGATTCCGATGATAAACCGAGAACCTCTCATTTAAAACCATCTGCAGTTCTGGGTAAATATCATTTTCTCATGACCTGCAGCACTTTCAGATTCTTTTCGTGAATCCATGCCTTGGCCTTTTATTGTTTCACAAAAAACTGCATGGCAGAATGATCTTGCCTCCAATTAACTCCAACACCAGATTTTGTGAATGTCGAGGGGACAAAGGTGAGCTATCAGTTTAGTACTTATCGTTTTGGTAGCAGTACATCCACACGTTACCAAATAAAAGTTAACTCATTAATGAGTCAAGCTGAGTGCATGAAGTCTTCTAACGTAAGTATAATTTTAGACATAGCCGTGGAAGGATAATTTACTTTTGCAGTGTTTTAGTAGCATTTCCTTGTAGACTGATCCCCTATTAGTGTTTCCCACAATTATAAAGGAAGGATAAGTGTTTGTTTATTTTTAGATTTGCAGATTGCTGAGCTATTGTTAATCATGCAAACTTTCCGATTTCTTACCTCTATAGAAAGCCCAATATATATGAATATAATAGAAATAGCTTTTAAGATGGGCATAAAGTCTCCAGGTTGGAGGGCTTTAGGTTGTCCTGTTCCTGTTGAGTTGAGATGCAGTGCTTGAGCTCACTGGGCCTCATTTTATAAAGGAAGCAAATGAATTATCTATCATATAGAGTTCTAAGATGTTCCTCAAACTGGAATTTTGTAAAAATGAAAGTGAATGTAACTTTGCTTTTATTGAAATAAAGCAACCTAGATATTTCTAATGTAATTAGGCTACATCGTTTACAAGCTCAGTTGGCTCCTGATATTATGTTAGGGGTAGGGGGGAGAAAGAGAGAAATTGGGGTGGGAAGACAATTGACACTTTCCCTCCTGGAGTAAAGCTAGTATTCTGTAGGTAAATGAAACTTACAAGATGCAGGAAATTAAAAAAACTCCCAAGTCATCTATGTAAGGGTAGGGTCTTGGAGTCATCTGTACTCCTATAAGTAATCATTCACTCATACTTACGTAAATGACCCCAGTAAATTTCCTAGTGCACTGATAAAATTCTTTAACTGAACTGTACACTTTCTGAGGTAAGTGGACTTTTTCTCCTCTGAATTATCAGGAAAACGCATATAGCACAATTGGCCTCTGAACAGAGACAGACAAAACCAAGGTGAGTTGAGTGATGGCATGGCTTTTACGATGAATGTTGAGATGAATGAGGGTAGGATATCCATGGGTTGGGGAGGCAATCTCACAATGGTTACCCCATGCTGTAGACCTGGTGTGCCTTGTTAGTGTAGTAGTAGTTGCACACTCCTTGAGTTAGGTTAGGAAACCAATTTTGAAGTGTCTGATGTTCAAAGTATGCAGTGTAAAGTACACTGGAGGATGATATTTATCCAAACCAGGGCTCTTTTAGAAGCTATATGTGACCAGTGAAAGAGACAAGCTACATTATTGTCTCAGAAGCTCTCAAAGTGAGAAGTTGCTCTAAGGCAACAATGATAAACCAAAATAAAGAATAACAATAGTCACACCTCTGAACAATATCAGAAATGGGGAGAAGTGCAGTGTCCATACAGTACCAGAAGTTCGCAAGAACGTTTCCTATCCATTCCATTGTATTTAATGTTGCTATTTTGACAAAACAATTGAAGGAAGTGATTGTATCCTCTCATGCAGAATTAGACCTAGTTAATGTTTTAGCATTTAGTCCTCTAAACCAACTTCTACTTGCTTGGAGTCAACATGGGAGAGCCTTCAGAGATCCTTCCCACCTTATGATAAAAATATGTTTTTTTAACATCGTATTATTTCTTAATTGTTTCATACATTTGTTTAAAAAATCATTTGAAAGAACAGTAAAGACAGCATTTAAGGCTTTTAAGAAAAGATACTGTGTGTAAGTAGGAAAGAGAGTACCACTAGATTGTCATATAAAAATCCTAGTTAGTGTCAGAGGTAGGTCAAATCCCTGTCTTCGTTGTGTGGGAAGGCTCAAATGGCCCACAGAAAGATAAAAGCATTTGTCACTGCTATTAGCTACATGAAAGAACTAAGTAAGACCCCATTGAAGACCCTGCACACCTTTGTGCAAGAATGGATCAATAATATGAGGACTTACATGGAAGTTCTGTACCTTCTAATTGGCTATCATAGTACTAGGATGCTAGGAAAAGTTTGTCACCAACAATCTTACTTGGCTGTTTACCCTAAATACAAGTCATATAGCAAAAAATGACACATCAGCCCTAATACAACCTATTCATCTCCTGAATATTGCATACACCTCTACTGAAAGAAAAAAGAAGACTTAAAATTAAAAAAAAATAAGAACACAAAGAAAAAATCCACACATTTCAATCCAGAAAAGCTAAGTTCTTTTCAATCCAGAAAATCCTAAGTTCTGAGAGATCACAATTATCAGCCCATATTTTTATGCCCAACAAGTTTCTATTAAAATCAAGGAAACTGAGTCTTTCTGTAATAAAAATACTTTTAAGATTGCTAACTACTATCCCAGCACTACAGAGGATCCCGGAAGGAGTTCCTTGGTGGGAAAAGTGTAAACAACATAAGAAACCACAGAAGATAAACAAGCAATACCATGATGACTAGTCAAAAGAGACCTAAGAAAACACCAAAAAATCAATAACTTGACAGGAATTAACACACATTTTTGTATAGTAATTCTGAATATTAGTAGCCTTAAGTTTCCTAATAAAGACACAAACAAACACATTAAGTTGCAGTGTACGGCGTTTTGTTGCCTCTGAGAAACATAACTCACCACCAATGATGGATACCACGTAAGAGTGAAAGGACAGATAAAGTCATCCCAAGTAAATAGAACTAAGAAGAATGCAGGTGTAGCTATTCTAGTATCTGATAAAATAGACCTAAAAGCAAAAATAGAAGAGATAAAGGTGTCTTCATACTCATCAAGGAAACATTTCAAAAAAATGATACTTTTTTTCTAATTTAATTTTTTATTGACTCTGTGGATTTCGCATCATCCATCTTGTTCCCACTCATCTCCCTATCCCTTCTCACCTGCCCTCTACCCTTGCACCCTCCACTGAAAGATAACATAAAATTTAAAAGACGAGAAAAAAAAAAGAAAACTCTCATCATGGAAGCTGTAGTGTGACAGAGTGAATTACACAGTACACCCTTTAGTCCATATAGCTTTACTTACAAATGTTCATTGCAAAGAGTCATTAGTCTGGTCTGAGGCCTCTGGTTTCTGCTACACTATTGATACCGGGCCCTCTGAGACTCCTCTGAGATATCTTGTTGTGGTCCTGTGTCATCGAGATCCTGCAACTTTGGGTTTACAGGACTGGCGCCTTCACCTGCTCCAGAAGATCATAGATGAGGTGGATGTTGTGGTGGGCCAACTCATACTCCTGGTTCTGGACCTGTGTACTTGCTGAGCTCGTCAGCCCACCAGTTCTTCCTCATCCTCAAAAACAAGATGTGCTCTCCAGGACCACCCCAACTAGCTCATCTCACACAGTAAGAAACAATGGGTGGCACCTGTTCTGTTCTAACATCTTCTGGGCTGGCTTGCCCACACCTGTACCACCAGTGGCAGCCCTACTATACTGCTCATATGAGGTGCAGATCTCTCTCTTGTGACCTCAGGGACAACTCTTCCACCTGCCACAGGACATAAGAGGAGGCGTCCTTCCTTTTCCCACATCACCATATGACAGATAAAGGGTAGGACCAGATCTCTCAAGCTCTAGTTCTTGGCTGGCTCACTGGTGCCCCTTTAGTGGTGTCAGCACTAAAGTGCATATCTGCTCTCCCAAGTGTTGCAGCTGGTTAGGGGCAGGATCTGCACATGACAAGGGAAAGGGAGAGGACATCTTTCCATTGCTCATGCCACCATATAGCAAACAAGGTGCCAACAGCACATTCTTCATTTCCTTTATAGTCAAAGATTTAAAAGTATTTCCTAGCCATTTTTAGCTCTTGTTTCAGGAATTGTACATACAGTTCCACAGACTATTTTTAGCTGGACTGCTTATTTTCTTAATGTAGGGCTTCTTGTTCTTTGTATGTTCTAGACACGGATCCTTTGTCAAATGAATGGATGGCAATAGTTTTCTCCCATTCTGTGGGTTACCTAGCCACTTGCTTCACAATTTCTTGGGCTGTACACAGTGTTTTAGCTTCACGGGAGCCTATTTGTTAGTTGTTGGTTTTATTTCCTGTGCTACTGGAACCTTATTCAGAAAGTCATTATTTGTGCCTATAAGTTGAAGCATACTCCCTAAGTCTTTCTTTAGCAATTTCAGGAAATGAGGTCTTACAATAATGTACTTTTCCATTAAGAATTGAAATTTGTGTATGTAGAGACAAGAATGTTGTTCATTCTTCTAATTCAGCTATACAAGGACAATTTTTTAAGATGTTAATTTTTTCTCAAATATGTATTTCTGGTCTCTGAAATATCAGGTAGCCATAATTCCTTGGACTTATATGGGTCTCCAATTATATTTCATTAATCTACATGTCTATCTCTGTGCTAATGCTGTGCTGAGTTTATTGCTTTAGTAATATAATAGCCTTTGAAATCAGGAGTAGGGATACCTCCTACAGTATTCTTTTTCTTCATGATTGCTTTAGCAATCTTTGTTCTTTAAGTATTTCCATAAAAACTGTTCATTTACAAACATAGAAGAAACTATGTTTGTAAAGAATGGCCTCTGTGAGTTCATATTGTATTAGCCCTATTGTATCACATCAAAGATGCTTCTTTTAGTAGTGGATAGTAATTAACACAGAGACACACAACTGGACAATATGCAGAGAGTAGGAGACCTTTTAAAAATGGCAGGAAGAAGGTTAAGTCCCTGAGGACTGTTTGATTTTCTGTACAGAAGATTATTTTCATTCCTTAACCATCCTTACATAATGGGAATATTTTACAAAGGATTTAGGGCAGAAAGTGGTCTGTGAAAGCAGGCCTAAACTTAAAATTACCAATGTGGGTTTTTAAATACATGAATTTTACCAAAAATTTTTAAGTATCTGATCCATCCCCACTTTCAACAATCAAAATTTCTTCAATATTTTTAAATGAAAAGTTGTGCATGCATGTGTGTGTTTGTATGTATATGTGTGTGTGCACAATGTGTGTTGGGGTGACACACACACATGCCACAGTACCTGTGTGGAGGTCAGAGGAAATCAGCAGAGTTGCTTTTGTTATTCCACTTCAGTTTCTGGGAAGGAACTCAAGGTATTGAGTTTTCTGGGACCCTATCCCCCTGAAAGCTGCAATAACAAGCATATCTTAAGGTTCAAATAGTATTCACAGATGAGAAAAATCATGGGATGTTTGTCTTTCAGAGTCTAGTTTGCCTCATTGAGAATGCTTAATTTCAGCTCTGTCTGTTTAGCTGTGAATTTCATGACTTCATTTCTCTTATTAGCTGACTAATATTCTACAGTGTAAATATGCTACAGTTTCAATATCATCCGTCACAGATTCATCATCTCTGTTGTTAACATTTCCTGGCTATTGTGAATAGAGCAGCAGTGGACATGGATGAGCAGATGTCCCTGTGTATAATATGGAGTCCATTGGGTATGTATTAAAGAGTGGTGTAGCTGGGTCATTAAGGGAGGGCAGACAGAATACCCTGGTATGAAGGATTAAAACAGAGTAATGAAATAGGAAAAGATAAGCTGAGGTGGAATATTAAGAGAGTGTGGGTAGGCATAAATAACATTATGACCTGGAAACCTAGTACTATAGAAGGTTCCTAAGATGTAAGTATATGCACACATACATAAGAGTTAAATTGGAGTTGGAATATATACATACATACATATATGGAAACAATTCACCTACAGAAAACCAATAAAAATCCTAGTGATAATGATGATTACTTCTTTTGAAGTGTTGGCCAGTAGAAACCCATAGACTCCAAACATTGCAGAGTATTGTCATGGGTCTTGGTTAACCTCTGCAAGTTTACAGTAAGACACTACTTCCAAAGACAAATACTTGAGTCATAGAGCATAGGGAAATTAAGCTGGTATGGACCCAGAAGCTTCATCCCTACTCAACAGCTTTCATAATGCTGGAAGGTGTTATATATGCTATCAGTGGAGAAAAGTAATCACCAGTTATATCTAGCTATGAACCCTTCAAACTACAAAAATGCTTGGCCTTGCCAGACCAGGTCCTGGCACAATAGTGTCTTGAACATTTTGGGAGTCATCGATTATTTTTTGATTGAATTTGAGCTTCAGTATACAAGATGAAACCTGTATCTGGCACCATTATCAGGCTGAGAACCTCTGGCTATACAGAACAGAGGCCCTAGGGAGAAACCCAACACTATTATGGGACTAAATGGACATGGTGTTAAACCAATTCCTAATGACTTTATCATTATATAAAAAGTAAAATGTATCCCTCTACCCTCATCTGAGAAACTTCTATTTAAAATAGATGGTGATTAAAACAGTGAACTACTGTTTTAATTGACTGAAGCACATAGATTAAGAAACTGCAGAATGAACAACTCTAAAAGGAACATATATACTATGTGCTCTCCCAAGGTTCATGGATCACTACAGAAGAAGCTGATAGAGTGTAAGAACTGAGGTAATAAACAGTATGTTTTGGACCCAACAGGGCACCTGTACAAGAGAGCTCTTATCATTAGAGACAAAACCGGTGCATGTCCATGCCTGACAAAATCCCAGCAGGGAGAGGAGCTAGGCACACAATCCCTCCACTTAACATGGAGCCACCAGCATTGGTAACTTCTAGGAGAAGGAGTTTTTTTTTTTTTCTTAGAGTGTAACCCCTGGCAACTCAACCATGCTCTGGTGGAAGGCCACATGTACAAAAATAGGTGGTCTTGAAGGATTTAAAGTAAAATGTGATACAAAGTTGGGTAGGAAGAGAAGGAGTATAGATCTGGGGAGAACTGGGGGAAGGAGGGTGAATATTTTCAAAATATGTTATGTGAAACTTTCAAAGGAATAATACATTTTGAAAATAATTTTAATATTGTTCTGTATTCATTTTACACTTAATAAAGCTCAGCATTAGCTCAGGTCAAAACATATGTATATTGAAATTGTGAATTAAGTTTGATTTCTCATTTCATGTCTTTTCCTTTTTTCTCTTCCCCTTCTCTATCTCCTTGATCTTTTTACTTCTATTTTCTGCTGCATCTGGTGTTTAAATGCTGGGTTTGGGACATATAGGACCAGTATTTATTGAGAATATTATTTACTTAAGTGGCTTTCATGAATTAAATCCTACACACATTGATATTAAACTAAATATCCATCATTATTGTAAAAGTTCCACCACAGAGATTAAAATAATCTCAAGTAATATTGTTGTAACATACATTAAATATATATTTAATATGTGGGGGATGAAGGGAATTCTATAAGTACTGTGACTACTTAGGAATACATATTCTGGAATCAAGCAAAGCTCTTCCAAACATTGTATGGAGATTCAGAAAAATATTACAAACAAACAAGGGGCAAATCTCATAAGGATTTAAAGAAAGCATGGCTGGGTACTGAGGGTTTGAAGGAAGTGTGGGTGGATACTCAGGGTTTGAAGGATATATGAGTGGATACTGAGAATTTGAAGGAAGTATGAGTGGATACTGAGGATTTGAAGGAAGTATGAGTGGATAGTGAGGATTTGAAGGATCTATGGGTGGATACTGAGAGTTTGAAGAATGTGTCGCTGGGTATTGAGGGTTTGAAGGAAACGTGGGTGGATACTGAGGGTTTGAAGCAAAGTAAGACAATCTCCTAACCTGAAAATTGTCATAAACTGAAAATGCTAAGACCTTAGAAATCTCATTCATCAAATAATAAAGGCATTAGTGGAGTAGTTTCTGAGACATTTATTTTATTTATTGCTAATGGCCAAAGTATTAAAGGTCAAAACTTGCACAATGATTGATTTTGTTGCCTCTTCCAAATAGCAGATCTGACTGTGGAGTTAAAGCAACTACCACAAGGAAAAGCAATGCTTTGATTTCAAGAATAGTTATTAACCTGACTAAATGGTAGGAAAGATAAACTCCCTAAAAGTGCAAACTTATTTGATCATTTGTTTTTCAAATTAAATCTATGAAAGCATTTAGTATCAAACAAGTCACACAATGGAACTAGAAAAACGTCGATTCTTTATTGACTAAGGATTAAAAGGGAGTGCGGGTGAATTATAGAAAGTCATAGAGATTATAACAAAGTTGTAATTGCCTATTTCTTTTCATAATCAGTCTTTAGCTACTGAGCAAAGCTTAGAGATTTGTGTAGACAAAAGTAAACCTTTGCTAATCCGTGAATGTCTAGTAGAAACCAATAGTTAACATATCTACAACAGTCAATCAACCATGCTCAAGATAGGTAACAGTTTCAGAAAGGAGGAGTATTTACAGAGAAAGGATTATATTAAAGACTCCAGCATTCTTAGAGATCTGCTCATTCCATGTAAACTACATACAGTCTTTGCCATGGCCGGGGTGGAGGGAACATCTGGAAACTGAGAGCTTCCACGTCTCACTGAAAAGTTTGTGACTTTGAGCAGCTTATGTCTACTCATGAACACAGTTTTCTTTTTTCTTTTTTTAAAATAGCTATATGTTAAAACCCAGTAAGTTAAGTTCACTCTAATTTTTTTTTCTCTTGTCAGGATAAAATAACACGTTTCTAAAACATATTTTTTGACTTAATTAATACATGAGGAGACCGCCAGAAGACTTGATATGATCTCCATGGTACTTTTCTGAGAAGATAGAAACACTGATTCTGCGGTAGTAGACAGTAGAATGGTGATCAGTATGGGGACAAGGGTATAAAGACAGGTTACCAAAATACATCTTGGGAGGAGGAATTACTTCCGGTGTTTCAGAGCACAGTTGAATGACTATACAACTTATTATAATAATATTTATATAGAGACTCTTCTTAAAAGAGATGAGGGGAAATAAACGATAAAGCTTTTCAGAAAAGGAACTTTTTATTATTCTGATTTCATCATCACAGGATATGTCACAGGATATGTCAATTCTATCAAATTATCACTTAATACATGAAGAAGGAGCTGCGGGCAGGCCTGCTTTTCGTCCCGCCTGGCTCCCGCATGGCTAGCTTTACACCCAAAATAACAACACAAATTGTATTCATTTGAACACTGCTTGGCCCATTAGCTCTAGCCTCTTACTGGCTAACTCTCACAGCTTGCTTAACCCATTTCTAATAATGTGTGTAGTTCCACGAGGTGGTGGCTTATCAGAAAATTTCTAGCCTATGTCTGTCTCGGGTCGGAGAATCATGGCAACTGGCTCCATTGCTTCTGCCTTACTTCACTTTTTCCCAGCATTCTGTTCTGTCTACTCTACCCACCTATGTTCTGACCTATCAGGCCAAGCAGTTTTCTTCATTAATTAACCAATGAAACAACAGATAGATAGAAGACTCACCTACATCAAATACAAATATACACAATTACTATGTGCCAATAAAAACTTGGAAGGATAAAAAATTCAGAAACAAACTGAGGACATTTGTAAGATATGCAGAAGAAGTTGCCATGTCAAGCCAGTAGAATAAATATATATGTTCTTAAGTGATGATGGAATCAACTAGAAAACCCTTTGTAAACAAACAGTGTTGGGCCTAAGAGCCATTAGCATACTCTAATGTGTCAGCAAGTTGCTTTCCTCACTGGGTGTCAGTGATGTCTGTGATGTGATAAAGGAGAAAATGCTAGCTGCTTAGCATGGAGGAAAACCAAGGATTATCATAAAATCCTACAGTGTATGTCAGGCTATTTGAGAGAAAATTTTCTTAACCAAGGTGTTAGTTACACTAAAGCTGAGAAGGCACACTCTAAATAGCTGACGTCAGGAAATGTAAACATAAAATTATAATGCTGTGCGGGTCCAAGGGAATACTATAAGCATGGATTCTTCAATGATGTCTGTAGGGAAACTATTCCTGATCTTAATAAAAATGCAGTTAAAGAAAAATTAACAAATTTGAGTAGCCAAGAATGAATTATTGATTGCATTTTTTCCTTTTCAGCTTGTTTATTTATTTATTTATTTTTACTTAAAAATTTCCACCTCCTTCCCTCCTCCCATTTCCCTCTCCCTCTACCCATCACCCTCCCCCTCAATCTCCAGTCCAAAGAGCAGTCAGGGTTCCCTGCCCTGTGGGAAGTCCAAGGTCCTCCCCCCTCCATCCAGGTCTAGGAAGGTGATCATCCAAACTGACTAGGCTCCCACAAAGCCAGTACATGTAATAGGATCAAAACCCAGTGCCATTGTCCTTTGCTTCTCAGTCAGCCCTCATTGTCAGCCACGTTTAGAGAGTCTGGATTGATCGCATGCTCCATCAGTCCCAGTCCAGCTGTTTTGTTTTGTTTTGTTTTTCGAGACAGGGTTTCTCTATGGTTTTGGAGCCTGTCCTGGAACTAGCTCTTGTAGACCAGGCTGGTCTCGAACTCACAGAGATCCGCCTGCCTCTGCCTTCCAAGTGCTTCGA